>VMDO01003020.1:0-153004 GCA_007922755.1 Pedetes capensis
GACACTGTGTTAATCCATCTGGTGGAGGGTTTTCCTCTTTTCCGTTGACCTGCCACTCTTCCAAACATGATGTCCTTCTCCAGGGATTGTTCTCTCCTGACTACATGTCCGAAATATGTAAGACGCAGTTTGGCCATTTTTGCTTCCAAGGAGCACTCTGGTTGTACCTCTTCTAGGACAGATCTGTTGGTTCTTTTGGAAGTCCATGGTATATTCAATATCCATTCTAGTTTCCTTTTTTCCTCTCTTTCTTCTTTTTTCCTGATTACTTTACTGAGGTCCAGTTTATACACAAAAATACATATTAATATAAGCATTAAAGCAATCAAGATAATAAATGTCTATCACTTCTGAAAATGTCCTGTCCCCTTGCTCTGCTTGTAGGGTTTTGTTTGTTTGTTTGTTTGTCTTGTCTTGTTTAGTTTGTTTAGGATATCTACAATGGGATCTGCCCTCTCTAAAAATTTTCACCTGCACTGTATTGTGTTGGTAATTATAGGAGCTGTGTTGCTCAACACATCTCTAGAACTCATTATTCATAGTAACAAAGGTAAGGAAAACCCCAGATGTCCTCTTGTTCTCCTTTGTTTCTGTCCATTTTTGTTTCCTCATAACCAGCCTCCTTCTCCCTTCACTGGCACCAGCAACAGTCAGCCAGTAACACCCCAGCCACAGAGATCTTGTTTCCAAGTCTGTGAGACTCTTTCTCTAAGCCTCCAGTTGAGAGTAACCCAGTCTCCCATTTGTTTTTCTCTAGCCCTAGGGGTCTATTTCTTCCTGTGCTTACTAGAGCTTTGATCTCAGTTGTTGTCTTTCTTTTCAGTCCATTGCTATCTATTTAATCAATTCTTTGGATTAATCTCTCTCTGTTAATGTAACTGGAATGGCTTCTTTTTCCTAATTGGACCCTGACTGATGACTCCTTCAGTGGCAGTTCACTCCCTCTCTTTGGAAGAGTCCCTTCCTGCTTTGCAATGGACCTCTTCATCCTTGGTTGCCTGTCTATGAGCAGGCCATGCAGAACCAACCTAATTCCATTGCCTCTTTCTTACTGTATTTAATCTCCTCTTGCCGACAGACCCCATTTCTCATAGGACTTGGCTTAAAATGGCTTGTTTCATATGAATCTAAGCCACAGACACCCCAAGACATGCAAATCCATTCTCAAAAGTCATGGGCCTCTGGATATCCTCCCCTGAACATTTGTTGCTCATGATCAGTCTTTGAAGCCATGTCACTTCTGGATAAAAAATGATACCATAGTCAACAGGCTGCAGTTGGGGGTCAGACCCAGAGCTATGGGGGAGTGCAAGCTTTGCTACATTTCAGCTGAAGGATTGTTGTTGTTAGGTGCTGTTGAGATGGTTCCAAGTCATAGTGACTCTATGTACAACAGAACAAAACACTCCCCAACAGTATGCCACGCCCAGCACTATGTCAGTGCTTCTCTGCTATGCATAGGGTTTTCAATGGCTGATTGTTTCAGTAATGGATTTCCAGGTCCTTCTCCCAGTTTTGCAGTACTGGGGGTCAAACCCAGGGCCTTAGAGAGCGCAGAGCAGCACTCTACCAGCTAAGCTAAACTCCAGCCTACCTGAGGGATTAGGGCAGAATTATTGTCTCTATGACTTTCCTCATCTGTAAAATGAGTATTAAAAATATTGACTGTGTGATATTTTGAGGGGAAAAGTAAATGAAATAATATGTGCAAAGCTCTTAGTGCAATTCCCAGTGCTTGTGCAATTATGTTTTATTATGTGTTAATATTTTTACTGCTGTTTACATAATCATGATTATCATTACAGCTAGGAGCTAACATTAGGAATTTATACAAAGCCTGCAGGCAGGTGATGTCCCTATTCCAAAGGGTTAGTGCATTTCCCCTCCCTTGTGATAAGAAATCTCAGCAAGCAGAAACTCGAGTCTTTGTTGACCTGGATGATAAGAGAGTTAGAAAGAGCCCCTGGCAGAGTGGAGAGTCCCTGCACTGGCATTTGATAAAATTGGCACTCTGGAAACAACATCAAATAGTAAGAACAATTGCAAGAAATTGGAATGAATGTGTAGAGCTTTGCAAATGATGTGATGTTTCCACAGATCCCTAAAGGAGTAAATTTTTCCTTGGTTTTTAGTGTTTCCCTGGAAGTGTCAGACACTGTCTGCAAAAGTCAGGGCACAGAGGTCCTGTGTGTGGAGTCAGTCAAGACAAGGTGGGAACCCCAGATCTGCCATGTAACACCTGTGTGCCTTCAACATCGCACTTAACCTCCAGCTCTTTGAATTCTCTCTTTCCTTGTGTGTAAATGGCTATCATGGGAGCACTCACTGCCTTGGATTATCACCAGAATTAAGGGAGATAAAGAGGATAAAACGCTTAGCTTAGAGTTAGGGCCATCATGACTGATCCATAACTGTGACTGAAGCTTATCCTCAAATAGTATACCATCCTTAAAACCAGCCAAAACCCCAGATTCCAGGATCCTTGATTCTGGGATGTAAATTACACCTGAGGGGATCTAGCTATGACAGTACTGCATTAGTCAGTTTGTGGGCAAAATACCTGACAGAAATAAACTTATGAGAGGAAAGACTTATTAGGGCGTATGGTTTAGAGAGCCTGCAGCCATAGCCTTGTGGCTTCCGATCCCATCAGATCTTGGAAGCTAAGTAGGGCTGGGCCTGGTTAGTCCTCAGATGGGAGACCACCTGGGAACACCAGGTGCTATAAGCTTGGGAGGAGGACCTGGCAACCCACTCCCAAAAAATAATCAGCCACTGAAAACCCTATGAATAGCAGAGAAGCACTGACAATAGTGTTTCGCCTGTTGTACATAGAGTCACTATGAGTTGGACACTGAGTCGATGGCACCTAACAACAACAACAACAACAACATGGTTTAGAGGATTTCAGTCTGAAGAGGCAAGGCAGACAAGGCAGTAGAATGAGTGGCAGTGTCCCTGGTAGATGACCTTTATGTCATGGTGGATCAGGAGCAGAGAGCTTACTGGAACCAAGGGCCCACATAAAACCCACAAAACCCCTCCCCCAGGGACCTAATTCTGCAAAGTTAGGTCCCATCTCCCAAAATTCCAAAGTGTCCCAGGACAGTGCCACCAGCTGTGGACCAAATGTCCAAACACACAATCGTTGGGGGACATTTTAGATCCAAGTCATCATAAGTACTGATGGAGTTCTTTGAAATAAGTACACTGTTTTACTGCAGTGTGTTAGGTAGGGCTGGGGCACGGGAAGGACCTCATCCAAATATGTGCTCTTATGTCCCTCTCAGCCCACAGGCCAAAAATATCATTCAGCTCCACGCCAAATGCATTTTATTTGGGGCTTTTTCTTTTACCCGTGGAAGATGTGGAAGGAAGATAAGGAGATGCTGTTGTGAAGTTTGCAGTATAATAATTATGGTCCCCATATGTTTAGGGGGCCTTAAGACCACCTCCACATTCAGAGAATCCCTAGAAAGACTCCTGGGACTCGGCAGAGCTGTGCTCACTGCTAAGCTTGCTGCAGTGATGCAGATGAGTTTTCTGGCTAGATCATAACATGGTGAGATGCTGGTGGGGTCTGTAGGAACGCACAGGCAGGGGTCTCAGGCTTTCTGCCCCCAGGAGCATTGCACAGTCCATAGTCTTCCCAAGCAGTGAGAACCCAGAAGCATGTGTACTGTGTTTCTGCCCAGGGAACCCAGTAAATACTCAGTACCCATGAGTTGGTGTTGAGATTGGTCACATAGCCCCCCTACATGGCCATAGCAAGTGGCCAAATTATAGACTGGAGCCAGGAGAGCAGGTATTGACAGAAATTGCATCATTTGTGTACACAGCCATGGTGAACCACCCCTATCAGTTAACTGTGGACCGGAGATTATTGAAGTTCCCAGATAAAAATGGGTGAGGCTGGCAAGCGCCTTATTCAGAATAGCAGCCTCAATCCTACTAGGTGAGATCTTTCCTGCATACTATGTATTTGGGGTTACCTGTGAACCAGACCCCACCTGTGTGTCCTGATGTTTCCTTTTGCCACACACATGTCCACAAATATGAACTTTTACCGTGTCTATTTTATTGATGAAGAAACCAAGGCCGGGGGAAATTGGGCACCGTGGCCAGTGTCACCCAGGTGGTAGATGGCATAGATGGGGTTCACACAAAAAAAGGCTTTACTCTCCTGTCCCTCAGGCCATGTCAGAAATGCTTCTGTCTGGTAGGAAAATCAGGCTAAGCTTCTAACGTTTCTTAGCCCCCACAGCAAGCTCCTTGTTTCCTTTAACTTTTCCCAGAATGAAAATCCAAAGTCTCTTACCAGCTCTAGAATCATAGATCATGTCCTTCACTTCTGCATGGGCAAACTGGGGAATGGCAGCCATATCTATCCACTGATGTACTTGTGAGTACTCCAAGTCAAAGGGGAACAGGACCACCTCCCTGTCCTTGACCTTTACGGAGTAGCCAATAGCTGGAAACCTGCTGAATTATTTTTCTTTTTGTCCTGGAGCTGAAGGGAGAAGACAGGAGTCAGGCAGGCTGAGGTTCCCAAGCTGGGGTAGCTCCTACTCTTGCCAGTATCCAAGCTCTGTTCTTGTTAGGTACCACTAAGTCAGGTCCAACTCATAGTGCCCCTGTGCACAACAGAGTGAAACATTCCCCAACACTGTGCCAGCACTATGTATCTCATTGCTTCTCTGCTATTTATGGGGTTTTCAAGGGCTGATTGTTTTAGGATTGTTTTTGGGAGTGGGCTGCCAGGTCCTTCTCCTGCTTTTGTGGCACCAGGGATCGAACCCAGGGCCTCAGAGTGGGCAGAGCAAATGCTCTACCAACTAAGCTATGTCCCAACCTGGGGAATTCCCAGATGGAATCACAAAGCAGCACTCTACCAGTTGAGCTAAACCCCAGCCCATCCAGGCTCCAACCACCTTCATCTAGAAGATAAAACTCAACCCCGTGTTTTTAACCGAGAATCTGCATCCTAAGACTCATTTACTTTGATGCCTGGACATACTGTAAGTGAAGACCCAGACCACCCTAACCTTGTTAATATTCTGACTCATCTACGTTGGCTTTAATAATATGTTTTGCTGTATCTTTTTCACATAGCATTCATTTTTATTGTATGTTTTAACTTTATATTTTGATTTTATTCAGTTAGAATAAAAAAGGCAGATAGCAGGTCATTATTTTTTTCCAATTTTCTCACACAGTAAGATCTTAAATTGCTCTGGCACTTTGCATCCACAACAGAAATAAGCAAAATATTTCTGATACAATTTAGTTTACATCAAGTATTTATGGCCCATAAAAAGTGCAAGCCAACTGATAAACCTTTCCAGGTAATTATATAATCTGAGAATAACATAACTGTGCGATATTTCAGATTGAGTCCATTATAATCGCTTTAAAGCAGTTGCAAATGCATTAATTTATGATTAATTTACACAGCAGCTTGTGCTGCCTAGAACTGATGAAGCCAAATCCAATTCTGAGAAACTCATAGAAAAGAAAAGCATTGTTTGAGAAGCAAGAGACTGCAGGGAGGTCCGTGAATTTAAAAATAAATACATTTCCATAGTTTAAGCCTGAACTCACAGCATGGGGAGAAATGGTGGCTGGGCCCCTCCCAGCTGAATAATCCTGTCTATCCAACTTTTATACACGTATTTGATAACATGGGCTCCTATTCAATATGTTGGACTGCAATTTAGTCAAAATCCTTGGGCAAAACTAGTGAGAACCATGAAATGATATTTCAGCTATTTAGTCAGTGGGGCCTTCAGGTGGTGAAAGGTTCATGGGAGAGAAGCCTTCTTGAGGGGATTAGTGCCCTTTCCTTCCACCATGCTGGGACATAGTGATAAGGCTCCAAGAACTGGGTAATGGGTCAGGCACTGAATCTCCTGATCTTGATCTTAGACTCCCCAGTCTCTAGAACTATGAGGAATAAATTTGTGTTGTTTATAAACTACTCAGCTTATGATAATTTATTCCACATCTAAACTGACTAAGACCACTGATGAGAAACAGGTAGCATTTTAGAGCCGTTAGCTTTATATTTAGGTGTTAGTAGAGATGAAAAATGAATGTGTGCATTTGAGTCAAGAGTAGTAAATGAAATGAAGGAAAAAGTTATTCTTATAGACTTTTGTTTTGATTTGGCCCCAAATCATTTAGTCACAGAAGTTCTCCCGGGGTTCAACCACATCATGTAGTATGTTATTTTAGAAAAAGCATTTCATTTTTATTGTTTGCACAAAGATTTCAAAAGAATTAATCTACTTTGCTGAAAAACACGACAAAGACATTTCTAAATGTTAATTTACTGAAAATTATATGAGAATATTGAAAATCATTATTTTTCACTGGTAATTTGTATCTCAGTTCTTTTCTATCTATATGCAAATGTTGGAGTCCTTTGCCTACTTTTTTATTACTATCTTGTAATTTTGGCTATTTAATAAAGTTAAAATTAATGAATTTTTGTAAAGATGGTGAAGTATTCAGAAACAACTTTGGAAGACTTTCTTGGATGTAAATTCTGCTATCATATACTTATTTTGTGAGCATAAGGCTAATATTTGCATACTAATATTTAAGTAGGATGCACTATTTTGATATTTTCAAGTTAATATAATTTACATTTTTTTAAATAATCATACTTACAGTTTGAATATGAACTCATACCTCTTAGATGCAAAGCCAAGCAGTTATAATCTCCAACCTGGTCTTTTTTTTTCTTTTTTCCCTTTATTAATAAATGTTGGTGGAGTACAGAGTAATATAACATTTGCTTTTTCCATTATTCAACTATTACTTTTGACTAATATGTAGTAAAACTCATATGCATTTATGAGTTATATTCCCCTATTTTCCCCATGTACTCATGAAGTTGCATCGTTTACGTTGAGATTATCCTCTCCCTTTCCATCTTGATCTTAAATTATTCACAGCCTGTCCTCTGCCCAAGGACCTTCTGTTTGGGTTTTCTCTCCACTCCTTGGTGCTTATTTGGGTTTTATTTGATTGTCTGTGTTTTAACTATAATTTAAGTTCTCTCTTGGAGGGCAATTTATAATTAAAATTACTCCTGATTATGTGTTTTTATTTCATTGCTGTTTAATGAGAGATTATAAAACAATTTAGTCTGCATAGGGAGATCACAGAGCAGAAAACAGTTGTTATTTTGGGAAAGATTCTCTATTTTTAGCCTCTATGGTGCAGAACTAAGCCCAAGTGAGCATAACATGTTTACAGGACTCAAGAAAATGAACTTAAACAAGAGGAAAATGGTAATTAGCCTTTGCTTGGGTTTCTCTTTGGTTTTCAGACCCATAAATGAAGTGGGGAAGCTGGAGAATGTTCTGAGACTTGAGTTTGACCACATCACATCCTCTGGCTAATGCAATGCAACCAGAAGCTCTGCTGACTCCAACTGTTTAACTCACTTGGACTTTATGACTGTTGTATATATAGTGCAAAACCTGTGATTTATTCTATTTAATTTCCCCTTCATCTTCCTTTTTGAACCTGATTCCTTCCTACAAGATTATCAGCTTCCTTTATTAACCTTATTCCTTCCCACAACATTATCAAAGGGAGAAGCCTGTGAATATGAACCATGTTCAGGGTTTCATATTTAGTGACTTGCAAGCAAAATATTTGTGTATATCTGTAATGCATTCATTATACACCTCATTTTATTTGTCTAATAAACACTAGAAAATTGCTTTGGGGAGGGAGGGAGAGAGAGAGAGAGAGAGACAGGCAGACAGACAGACAGACAGACTATCTGTGATTGTTGTTGTTAGGTGCCACTGAGTGGAGTCCAACTCACAGCGACCCTATATACAACAGAATGAAACTTCCCGACTCTGTGCCAGGCACATAGTCTTTTTCATGTTTAAGCCCATCATTGCAGCCACTGTGTCAGTCCATCTAATTGAAGGTTTTCCTTTTGTTCACTGACCTGCCACTCTCCCAAACATGATGTCTTTCTCCAGGGATTGGTCCTTCCTGACAACATGTCCAAAATACATTAGCCACAGTCTAGCCATCCTTGCTTCCAAGGAATACTCTGGTTGCTCTTCTTCTAGGACAGATATGTTGGTTATTTTGGCAGCCCATGGTATATTCAATTTTCATCTCCAACACCATAATTCAAAAGCATCCAATCTTTCCCTGTCTCCCTTATTCAATCACAACCATATGATGCAAATGAAAATACCATGGCATGAGTCAGGTGCACCTTCATCTTCAATGTAATATCTTTACAACATTGTAAAGAGGTATTTTGCAGGAAAACATGAATCCCCAAAGAATTCTATGAGTGTACGCTTTTAAAGCTTTTGTCAAGAGCAAGACACAAGGATTCCATTCTGTTTGAATGTCTTTCAGTATCACTGATTTTAACTTCTCACTTATGATATTGTGGTTATCAATAAAGTTCTTGAAACTGTGAGTGGTTCCACCTGAAAATATGAGCAGTTTAAGTTTTCCTTGTTATTATTGCCATAATTTTCTGGTTCTCTGCAGCCTAAGACCATCTATATGACCCAGGACTTTGGCAGGGATATCTGGAAGGAAGGGAAAAATAAAGAAGGCAGTGAACTTTTGCTGGGTATTTTTATGTTAGTTGATTAAAAATTTATAGTAGCTAACAGAGCTAAGGTAAAGATTCTATAGACCTTTGAGAAGGGGCATAAAAGACTCAAAAAGATACAAAGATTCCCTGACAAGGAAATATCCTCAGCTCTATTGTAAAGGCCATAGAAGGTAGACAAGGGAGCAAGGAACAGTGATTACCCAGGTCCATGCAAGAGCAAGATGCAAAAGTGGAGAGATGTTCCCATAGTCTGTAAACGGTAAGATATTTGGTACAACAGTATCAGCACAGTAGCTGGGGAAGTAGGAGAAGATCTGCACGAGACACTGAGACACTGAGAAGCAAAACCATCCCACAGGTGGGACCAAGGTACCTTTTGTGTGAGGGGAAAAATAGTCAATAGTCATAAAGCCTGTGTCACAAGTCTGCAATTCTTAGTGGCATATGTTCTAATAAAACTTTATTTCTAAAAGAAATGATGTTCTAGGTTGGACGCATAGGCTGTAATTTGCAGATAGGTAGATAGGTAGATAGATAGATAGATAGATAGATGGGCTGGGATTTAGCTCAGTTGGTAGAGCACTGCACTGCAGTCTCTGAGGTCCTGAGTTCAATTCTCAGCACCACAAAAATGGGAAAAGGACCTGACAATCCACTCCCAAGGCAATCCCAAAACAGTCTGCCACTGAAAACCCTATGAGGGTCACTATGAGTTGGATACCGACTCAACGGCACCTAACAACAACAACAACAAAGATAGATAGATAGGTAGGTAGATAGATAGATAGATAGATAGATAGATAGATAGATAGATATCCAATGAAGTTACAGAATGGCATGTATGTGGTAGAGCCAAAATTAGACTGTACTCTTCTGTTACTCCATTTCATTTCACTCCATTGCATTCCATCTCATCCCATCTCATTCCATTCTACTCCATCCCATTCTGTTCTAGTTATCTTTCTCTTTATTTTTTCCTCTCTAAGATCCACAGAGATATAGTGTTTTAGATAATGAGAGTCTCATATAGAAATTGTGGAGAAGGACTATGTGCAATAAAGTAGTTTTTAAAGAAGTCTTTATTGTTCCAATAGTCACTTTAATGATTTTGTATTTACAAGAAGAATAGAATTTGCTGAAAGAAAATAATTGTTCTCGAAAGAAGATGTAACATAAGAAAATGTGACTGAAGCATGAGGTTATCCACAGATGAGACATCGCAGGGAAAGAGGATCTCTGCCACAGGGAGAAGAGAGTCCAGCTTTCCACTGCTGTGTGCAGGAAGTCAAAAGCCTGCAGCTCTCAGATGCCCAAAACAAGCATGTTACTGTGGAGCCTAGAAGGTGAGTACCTTCTCAGCCAGTCTAAGCCAGTCTGGCAACTTTGGTCCTCTATACCTGTTGCTTGGTTTTAGAACTTACACATGTGAAGTGCAAGTGAGATTTGCTGGGTTATATGCAAAAAATCTGCTCTGGAGAAGCGAACCCTGGGGAAGCAAAGCCATTTCCTACCTACTCTGTCTGGTCCTGCTTAGGATGGGCTCCTGTAGAGACGTGACATCAGAACTGCGTAGCCACTTGCAATCAAGAGGAAAGGATAAGAGGATTTTAATGTGGAAGTGCCACAGCCTGATACAGTAAGAAGGCTGGGCCACCGTAGTACCACCCACCTCTGCAGTTGCTAACTTAAACTATTGTTATTTGGGATTTTTCTAGCTTTAGCAGAAAATGTTCCCCAAATCTCATTATTTCCCTAGTATTATATTAAAATACACATTCTGACAAAACTATTTTGTTTTTAAAAATATTAAACACACATTTTGTTTTTAAAAATATTAAACACACATTAAAAATAAAATGTGATCTAATAGGCTCATGTGCCTACAGCTATACCACAGTAGCATCCGATCTTGTCAAATCTCAGAAGCTAAGCAGGGTCGGGCTGGTTAGTTCTTGGATGGGAGACTGCCTGGGAACACCAGGTGCTGTAGGCTTGGGAGAAGGACCTGGCAACCCACTCCCAAAACTCAATCTGCCATTAAAAACCCTGTGAATAGCAGAGAAGCCTGAAATAGTGTTTCCCCTGTTGAACAAAGGGTTGCTATGAGTCAGATACCGACTCAATGGCACCTAATAACAACAACAAGGTCATGAAAGTAGAGAGGCCAAAGTAGGGGGAAATTAGTGACTAAAGAGAAGGAGGATGGGTAACAAAAAAGGGTAATGGGGGAAAGGAAGACAAATTTCATGTTTTGCCCTTAAGGCAAAATCTGGACATATGATATACAGGTATACTCCCAAACAAGACATGCAGGTAGAAGGGGGAGCTACTGGTGGGGAAAAAGGGGTTCGGGGGGTGGTGGATTATGAGAGGGTCGTGGTGGAAATGAACATGAGCACTGTACGATGATACACATGTATCAAAATGTTACAATGAAACCCATTAAGTTGTACCCTAAAAAGTACTAATAGAAAATTACTAGGAAAAAAGTATAGTAACACTAAGACCCATTCATAAAGATATATCAGTTAATAAATTAAATAAGTTCCTTGGTTATATGTTTAAATAGAGTCATTCACTTCTACTTGATCAGTGTTGTCACAAATTTAATGAAATGATTAAAATTGTGAAAAGAGTTCTTTAATATCCACTCCCTTTACTTGGTAGTAAGTTACACAAGGGGGAAAATAACCTGTCCCCCTTCTCTTAACAAATACAGATGGCCGAATAAAGTAGTTGATTCTCAAAAGCATCTCTCACTGAAAATTGGATGAGTTAAACCAATGCTGTGTCACACTTCCATTAAACGGTACACATTGTTACCGAATGCCGGTATAGGCTGCATATCAGCTCAAAGGCAAGGGCACCTTCCTAGTGAACAAGCCAGGGAGAGTAAGTTTTGGAATTGAAATGCTTCCTCCAAACTTTTGATGTATAAGAAACAAATACCTAGTTCAAGCTACATCAATCGCTTGTGTTTGATTGATTGTGTGTCTTCAGAAGAATAAAGAAAGCACAAATGAGTTCTAAAGGAGAAACTCACCAAGGAGTTATTGATTTAACTTAAGTATCCCAGGGGCAGATCTGGTCCCTGAGCCAGGCAGCACTGCGCAAGCTGCCAGTTCCTCTCAAAGTAGAGATTCTTTGTATAAATTCAACTGCTAATGTTTTCCAGTGAATCTTATGTGTACTTTGCTTTGAACTGGCCAGCATTTTTCCAGCAAGGGAGTGAATAAACCTGTGTGTGCGCATGTTGTTATTGTTAGGTGCTGCCAAGTCGTGTCTGACTCACAGCAACCCTTATAGGGTTTTCAATGGCTGATTGTTTTGGGATTGCCTCAGGAGTGGATTGCCATGTCTTCTCCCATTTTTGCAGTGCTGGGAATCAAAATCAGGACCTCAGAGATGGCAAAGTGGTGCTCTACCAACTGAGCTAAATCCCAGCCATATATATATATATATATATATATATATATATATATATATATATATCCAAATATATTTGTGCCTGCAGCCCTAGCCTTGTGGCATCTGATCCCATCAGATCTCAGAAGCTAAGGAGGGTTGGGCCTCGCTGGTACTTGGATGGGAGACCACCTGGGAACACCAGGTGCTGTAGATTTGGGAGACGGACCCAGCAATCCACTCCTGAAAATCAATCTGCCATTGAAAATCCTATGAACAGTAGAGAAGCCCTGACAATAGTGTTTCGCCTGTTGTACGTAGGGTCACTATGAGTTGGATACCGACTTGATGGTACCTAACAACAATAACAAATATATTTGTGTATATATTTGTCCAAAGATATGTTGCTGCAGGATGACTTGGGTGAGTTAAAACTCTCAATCTTGGCTTGCACAGCAAGAGTTCTAGCCTTCGATCGCAGGCAGAAATTTCATTGCCTTCAATTTCCAAAGGAGGGGACCCCAGAAATCCTATTCAGTGCATGCATGGCTTCTTTCAGAAACCAAGGGAAAACTGCCTGAAGTTAGCATGACATGGGTGAAGGACAGCGCCCACCTCAAGTTGGCTCTAGTAGATGGACTCAGCAGGAATCAACCCATTTCCATGCCTTCTTTCACTTACCATGTTTCCTGAGTGGCTACAGTATTGCAACTCACCACAAACTCCTTGAATCTGTAGGAACTGAGCGGTAACTTGGGCAGAGGCTCTGTGTTCTTGGGATGATAATGAAATGAGCAGAGATATTTAAGACACTTTTAGCCCAAGGGTTTACAGGACTGAATATTGTCACATAAAAGAAAAAATATGTGGAATTTTTCCATCTTGGGTAACCACATAGATATCACACCTTTGATCCAGGCCTTCACAGATGGTAGGAAGTTGACAGAAAGAGATAAATGGGTGTGTGGAGATTCCAGAGAGTAAGACAACAAGAAGAAAAGCAGGCAGGAGAGCACAGGACATGCCCGATGAGTGCTAAGTGACTGATCGCCTCTGGAGAGGTGCCTTTGAGTGGCAGGCAAGCTAAAGAATTACTCTTCCCCCTTTTTTTTGACAATAAGGAAACCATGGATGGTTATTGACCAAAGAAGGAAAAAAATGGAGTATAAATTTTGAGAGAATAATCCATCTGTGGTTTGAAGGGTAAGGAGGAGGCTGGGAGGGCACATTGAGGTCAAAGGCATTACTAACAAGGACTCTGGCAGAGAAGAGACCAAAGAGATGTGATCATGTGATGCTCTGCTGGTCCTGGCTCAATTAAAAGTAGCCACCATGGAAAACCTTCTGGGGACAACTGGAGAATCTTCAACACAAGCTGAATAAAATGAGTGATTTGTTAATTTTTCTAGGAATCAAAATACTGCTTAGCCTAGGTAGGGGACTCCTGATTTTGGGGGGATATGTGAGAAGGTATTTAGGGTGGAAGGTATTTAGGGTGGTGTTTGGAATTTTTCTTGAAATGGCACCAATATATATATATATATATATATATATATATATATATATATATAGAGAGAGAGAGAGAGAGAGAGAGAGAGAGAGAGATAAGTAAATAAGGACAAGGTGTGACTCTTCAGTGGATTTGGACAGTGCATATACGTTTGTTATAGCTTCCTTTAAATTTATCTGTATGTTTGAAAGGCTTTATAAATCACCCACAAATTATTAAAGAGAGATGACTACACCTGAAATATTGGATATTGAGAGTGGAAAAGCAGAAGAACTCCTGCTGTATGAGCTGAACACGCTCAGAGACTCCCATTTTCCCTGCTGCACTAGCTTCTACAGAGCATTCATTTTCCCCAAAGTTATTTGTTTTTTCTTTATGGCAAACAGGGTTCCATTTTTGTTCAGACAGTGATGGGCTCAGCTTTAGGGTCTGAGTTATAGTTGGTCTTGGGCAGCCCTGGCCAACCCATTACTCTTTGCCAAATATCTCTCAGCCATGCAACAGCTCCAAAGACTTTATTTTTGTTTCAAGGTGTTTCTCCTTATACTGCTTAGGTTACATCTAAGTTAAGGTTTAAGACTTTCAGAGGTTGTGGTTTTTCACTGTTCACAAGCAGAGGAACTCTGTCATAGACCCTTCCCCACTTCTAACCCCTTCACTGCTTAGCACCTCCTTTCCTTTGGGAATGAATTCACTTTCCATCAGACATCAGACTGTGCACACATCAGAATGCCCTGTGTACAAGACTGGGCAGATTGGTCGCTACCCAGAGGCAAAAACTCAACCATCATGGTGCCCAGGACGCTGCCTGGATGACTATCCTCCAGTCATTCAGATCTAGGGCTTAGTACCTGTGTTTGTAAGACTCACATCTCTGTCCACACAGTCAGACAGTCAAGATGTAGAATTTTACCTTGCTTTTTTTTTTCTACCCTACTTAATTTCTGTTCTTAACTCTCATCACTGAAACACATTAACCTTGCTGAATTTGGATGTGCATGGAAATGATACTCACACCGATTTCATCTGTTGTGATCAGTGCCTGAAACAGTGTGACGCATTTGCAAGAGTGCCAGATATCATAGTTAATTTTGACATTGCGATTTGGAGTTGTCACTGCTTTTTCCAGGCCTGTCATTAAATTCAGTGGAATTATAATAGGATGACTCACCTAGTGCCTTCTGACCATGTCAGCCACTGTAGTATTGTTGTTGTTGTTGTTAGGTGCCATCAAGCTGGGTCTGACTCATAGCAACCCTATGTACAACAGAACAAACACTCTCTGACACTGTGCCATGCCAGGTACTGTCAGTGCTTCTCTGCTATTCATAGGGTTTTTGGTGGCTGATTGTTTTGGAATTGTTTTGAGAGCAGGCTGCCAGGTCCTTCTCCCATTTTTGTGGTGCTGGAGATGGAAACCCAGAGCGTCAGAGCATGCAGAGCAAGCACTTGACCAGCTGAGCTATCCCATCTCATACAAGGTAATTGTGGACCAGTTGAACATCTCTTTTGCATCATCACAGTCCCTCGCAAGTCAGCAGGAGCACATGCTGTGCTGCCTTGCTCTGCAGGACCCCCCACAGTGGGTTCTTCTTGAGTGTCTGTATCATATCACCTTCTGTCTACTCCTCCTGGGGTAACTGGAGGAAACATGCAGCTCCTTGCACTCTGTGTGCAACAAGCAAGGTGATCTTCAAGTTATACCCTGGACCTTCTCCTCTGGTCACAATCGACCCTCTTCTTTTGCACCTATGAAGGCTGGACAATATGAATTGATACTATGAACTGATCTATTTTGACCTTCAGGATGCAGTTAAGTATGAACAATGAGTGTTGTATGCAAGAAAGTGGAGTGTGAGCAAAGAGAGAATTGAGGGTGTTTGCTCCTCTGGCCCTCTTCTGGAGTCAGGATTTGGCATGACCTAACTCTCTTGGTATTTTCAGTCACATCATATAATTGTGAAACCTGGACATTGAGTAAGGGAGACAGGAGAAGAATTGATGCTTTGGAATTATGGTGCTGGAGATGAATATTGAATATATTGTGGAATGCAAAAAGAATCAACAGATCTGTCCTAGAGGAAGTGCAACCAGCGTGCTCCTGGGAAGCAAGGATGGCTGGACTGTATTCTATGTATTTTGGACATTTTGTCAGGAGGGAGGAATCCCTGGAGAAGGACATCATGTTTGGGAGAGTGGCAGGTCAGTGAATAAAAGGAAGATCCTCAACTAGATGGATTGAGTCAGTGGCTGAAACAATGGGCTTAAACATGAAAATACCGTGTATTCCACACAGAACCAAGGAGTATTTTGTTCTGTTGTATATAGGGTCGCTATGAGTAGGACCTGACTCAACAGCACCTAACAACAACAGACTCCTTTTCATTAAGCACAGTATGGGTTCAGCAGCTGTCTTCAGGTTCCCTGAGGAACTAAGTAGTTGAGCCACTTAATATTTTAATGGCTTGAGGTCACCCTCAATCTAGAGAAAGAAGATAAAGACTTGCTGTATTTTTGGAATATCTGAAATGCTCCACTTCATCTCCATCCAGAACCCAATCACCCATGGCAAGGAAGTCTTCTGAGTGTACTCGATTCCCATTAACAGGGGAAGACACCATTCAAGCTGATTAGGTTTAGTGATGTGGTATTTTATAAATTCAGCCCTTGAGAGGAAACAGAGCCAAACCAGTCACACCTGGTACAGCCTCTTAGAGCAAGGAGCACTTTATATTGGCCATAATTTTATTTTCTTCTTCTTTGCCTCTTTGTAAACTGCCTGTAGCCTTGCATTAGAGATAAGTGGCAAATAGTTATATCTTTCAGCTGTTTATTTTTGTTTGTTTATAATTTTATAGGAGAATTAGGTAGAAGCAGAAAGAGCAAGAAGATTATCTTTTGATGAAAGTTTAAGACTCACTGAGGAGATGGCTGATTAGTTTTTATCTTCAACAAAGCCTGAGGAAATTAATTTGGCAGGCATCTTACCTTGGCACATGTTGTATTATCTAAGCAAAGTTTTTCAAGCTTGCCTAAGCAATGCAGTGACCCGAAGCGATTATAAAATATAAAGATTCTAGGCTTCTCACTGGGGGAGCCTGGCTTACTAAGCTCAGGCTTAGGACCCTTTTTTCTTTTCTTAAATAATTTTATTAAGTTATGATCAACAGAAAATAAACTACATATTTAATGTACACAACCCCTGACTTTGGCGATAAGACTCTACCTGTGAAACCTTCATCACCATCAAGACTGTAAACACACCCATTACCTCTCAAAGTTTCCTCCTGCTCCTTGTATTATTGTATGCGTGGATTAAGAACACTGAACATGAGAGTTGCCCTTTAAAATTTTTTTATGTAATACAGTATTGTTAGCTATAGATACTATACTATATAGTAGATCTTGAAAACTTATTTATCTTGCATACCTGAAACTTTTTGTCCTTTGACCATCATCTTCCTATTTCTCCCTCCCTGAAGCCTTGGGCAATCACAATTCTACTCTCTGCTTTTATGAGTTTTTTTGAGATTCCACATGGAAGCGAGATCATGTAGTATTTGCCTTTTGTGTTTGGATTATTTCATTAGGTGTGATGTCTATCAGGTCCATCATGTTGTTGCACATGGTAGGATTTCCTTCTTTTTAAAGGCTGAATAGTATTAAATATATGTAGTTGCTGTTATTATTAGGTGCTATTGAGTCGGATCCAACTCATGGTGACTCCATGTACAACAGAATGAAACACTCTCCAACACTGTGTCATGCCTGGCATTATGTCAGTGCTTCCATGCTATTCATAGTTTTTTTTTTTTTTGGAAAATTTTAATGTACAACTTAATGCATTTCATTCTGCCATGCATTTCATTGTGACATTTTCATATATGCATTTCTTCGTACATTGCACATCTAAGTTCCCCCTTACTCTCTTGTGCACCTCCTCCCCCCTCTCTCCCTCCATCAAATGCCTCTCTTCTACTTGCATGTCTTTTGTGGGATTATTTTTCTGTATACTCTTGCATACCAATTATGATTTAAGTCTAAACTTTTTTCTGTAGTGATCTATCTTTTTACATTGTCAGTAGTATTACATGAATAATCTATCCATTTGCATTTTACTATCCTTTGGAATTGTTGGTATTATTATAGTTATTTCCTGAACTATTAAAGTTGGACTGTTTACTTTGAGGTAGCCCTCTCTTTCACTCCTCACTTATTCTTTAGGTCACAGCTGCAACAATGAGTACCCAAACCATTACAGTGTATTTGAATCTTGAATTTACACTGGGCCAGCTCTCCTCTTCATTTGCTTGTGTAGACATCAAAGACTTATTGAATCTCCACCTTGTGCAAGCTCAGGAATGGTTTGCCCTGTGCAGCCTGAGCAACTGTTGTCTCTCTTCACCCAACGTGCTGAAATGCTCAGTGTGCGAGGGACTGTCCTAGGTGCTGAACCTGTCACAGGGAACTAAATAAAACCTCAGCCATGTAATCCTGGCACCTACAGTCTAGGAGATAAGACAGGCATCGACCAAATGAGCACATAAGAATTAAATCACACACTGAAATAAGATGCATGAAGGGAAAGTTCATGGATCCATGAGGGGAAGGCAGAATGTGTTAATGCCTTTTGACAGCGAGTTCCATAAGTAGATGTGGACTGTATTCTCACCCAGCCACTGAGAAGCAGAGGACCCAGAGCAGGTGGCAGGGCTCAAATCACAGGCTCGCCCACCTCATACTATACCTGCCTCTCTCAGGGCAGATCCATTTCTCTCTCTCCTGAGACTCTTCTGTCAGGACTTTCAAAGTTGTAGCATTGGAGCTTTTCTGGGGGACAACTACCTTAACACCAAGGATGGGGGTGCCACAAAGGGCTGGTGACCTCTCTTGAAGGGAAGAAAGGATGAAGCCTCCACACTGTCATTTTCAAATTGCCAACAGTGCTGTTGCTATCGTTCAGATTTGTGCGGTTGTTGGCCACTGACATTTCTCCTGTACAGTGTCTTTCTCCATTTCTAGGGTCATATTTTCTCTTTTAACATAAAAATGCATTCAAATTGCTGCATTTATTCAATGATGAGTTTCTGGCTTGTTTTGCTCCTTTCTTTCCCTCTCTTTTTTGTGAGGTGAAGAAGTGGGGAATGCTGAATCTATTTCTAGTGCAGTGTTTGCTGTGTGAATGAAGTTATTTAATTGGTACCAAGAGAACTGTAGGCCTGATGCCATCTACCCATGAAAGAGCTCCCCAAATCAGCATCGCTGATCTGCTCTGGGACAGAAGCTCCTCCAGGAACACAGCTTGGCTCTTTAAGAAAAGGAACACAACCAGAATCTCATTATTAGTGCTCAGCCCAAGGTCCTGCCAGTTAAAAAATTCCTGAATCAGTAGAGTGAAAGAATTGGCTCCTGGGCCACCTTCTCTGTGAAATACAGTGGAGTGGTTTCAGGAGCCAGATGGTGCATATCCCAGCTAGGGAGATGGGCCCACAGGGTCACCTGGTGGGGGCTGCCCCCTCAGGCCCTCCTCAGGCTTCTCCCGGGTATCATTACAGCTGTGTACATTCTGTGACACTAGGACCAAGGAGGCCCCCTGTCATTCAGACTTCTTGATATGAATAAAGGAAGAGTGGAACCTACTCAGCTGTGCCCCTCTCTGCCCTGCTGGGCTCCTCTGATTTCTGGCCCATAAAGCAACTGCCGTGTCAGTTTGGTGAGTGGAAAACCTGTGGTGTGGGTTGGGGTTTTGGTGTGCCTGAGCTTGGATCTTCTGTGAGCCCCTACCCCTGTCCAGTAACATCAGTCTTTTATCCTTCCCTCCCTGCACATGTGGGCGTGTAAACACCATCATCCTGCAGTAATTACTGCCATCAGTTATGCTGTGAAGCAGGTTGAACAGATTATGTCAGTCCTCCAAATCACTTTGAGGTAGGAGCAGGGTACAGGAGGTCTGAGGAGTTGGTTATTACACCCACAGTTCTACACCTTCTATGAACATGGTCTGTGATCTGACTCAGAATCCAGGCTCTCATGGCTGCTGCTGCTGCTTCCTTTCTTCTCTTCCTTCTTCCCCTCCCTCCCTCTTTCCCTCCCTCCCTCCCTCCCTCCCTTCCTTCCTTTCTTCCTTCCTTCCTTCCTTCCTTCCTAATTATGGCTGAGATCTTTCTCTCAGTCTCTAAATGATTACGTTCTGGGGTACATTATCTTATCGGAAATGTTAGCTTCTCTCTCCCCCTGCTACTGTAAATCCCAAGCCCCTGGTTTTATCAGATAGGTCAGGAGCAGGAATCTTGTTCCGTTGGAGTCTGGAACAGTCTCAGGCACGTGGCTGCCCAGGAGCCCTGGGAGATGATGGCAGGCAAGCAGGGCATGGAAGCTGAGCACAGCTGAGCACTGTAGGTGAAATCTGATGTGAGGAGCGGACCCTGGGCTGTATGAACAGCTTCCACTGGTGTCACCCCGTACCTCTCTCTTCTTTAACCCGGAGGAGAGACATGGCTTTCTCTGCAGATGATGCCATCCTCAACATTATTTTGGCAGTTTAGCACCTGGTCGCCTCCAGTGCATTTTGCAAATGTGTGATGTGTTTCTTCAGGAGACTAGGGCCTCCTACCCTGGAGGCATGGAGAAGATGATGAGCTAGAATGGCTGGACAGAGGAGGTTTTGTAGAAAGCCCAAAGTCCTGCTTTGCACTTGGAAGCAAGAATGACTGGTTAGCAATTTGAGAAGAAGAAGAAAAACAAAACAAAACAAAACAAAATAAAAAACAAAAAACAGAAAACAAAACAAAAACAAAAATAAAACTTGGAATTTACATCATTCCTTAGTTCAATATAATTTCCATGGGATCAAAAGGTAAACTGATAAAAAACACATGATAAGAACAAATTTAGACAAAGATTGTTATAGACGTAACATGAAAGTCTCAAACCACAAAGGAAGACATGGGTAGAACGGCCCACATACTGTCAGGTGGCAAGCCATCATCCTTTCAGGTCGGTGAAAAGATACAGCACAAGGAAAATGGAAAAATTTGCTAATGGGAGAACACAGGTAGTGGTGGGAATGTGGTGTTCATTGCAAATTCTTCTAACTTCTCTGTACATTTGAAATGCTTCCTGGTAAATCCTCAGACGTAATCATATCACGTGAGCAGCTGTGCATCACAGAAGGCTGACATGTGACCACCGATTCTGTTTTCTTGTATACACTTGATATGTTATCTGACCAGTGCCTCACTGTCATTATCAACCTTTACTCCCTGATTCCTCCTCCACTAAAGGAAGGCTTCCAGAAGGTCTTCTTTACTCCTGGTTACTTGGTGGTGGTGGGATGTGGTGGAACAGTGACTGGGCTTAGTTTCATCTCCCTCCTTTTCCCATAAACATGGCAGAGGGCATCCTTCACACCTGAGAAAGTCAAGCCCATTTCTCCACAGGGGAGGATTTAGAACAGTAGAAGTTGGTAAGGGTTGCTTTGTGATTTTTCTATTGCTTTTGATCTTCATCTTGACTTTTCAGGTTCTAAAGCATCCCTGCTATGGATGGGTTCTCTGGCCCTCCAAGGCATTGGCAAGGTGTCCAGAAAATACTGCAGACACAAAGCCCCAACACCTGCCCCTTCTGGCAATAACTGAAGCATTCTGGTAATACTCACGGTGGCTAAAAACAAGTCAGACATGCCAAAACTGAAATCCAGGTGGAGTCCATCAGGATGGTGGGACCTTCTAGTTTCTCTTGTTTATCCATTAAGTGAACACATTTCCAGCTTTGGCCTTTTAATCTCCAATATGCAGGACATCTGCATCTCCCTGCCAACTATTTTATATAAAATTATTGTTGTTAGGTGCTGTCGAGTCAGTGTCCGATTCATAGCGACTCTATGTACAACAGGTGAAACATTATTGTCAGTGCTTCTCTGCTATTCATAGGGTGTTCAATGTCTGATTGTTGGGAGTGGGTTGCCGGGTCCTTCTCCCAAGCCTATAGCACCCAGAACCTGGTGCTCCCAGGCATCTCCCATCCAAGTACTAACCAGACCTGTCCCTTCTTAGCTTCTGAGATCTGATGGGATTGGACACAACAGTGGTACGGCTGCAGGCTTAAAGTGATTTATGCTCCTCAAATCCCAAGACTGTATTGATGCTATAATCCATGAAACCTTGAAAGGAACAAGGAAAATGAAACAAAACCAACCACATCATCGCTTCATAAGTCTGTCTGGAGTGGAACTCATAACCCAGCTTTGTTCCCTTGGAGGAGGCTGCAGGGAGTTTATGGGTCATTGATCAAAAAAATAGTTCTCTTAATTCTGCCTAGAAACACCTTCTAATCTCTGACTCATAACACAGCCAGAGCTTGGCAGTCATGCCAAGGACTCCCAGCAGCAAGGATAAAGGACAGTATTTTGGGAAGAATGGTGCCCAAACAGCACAGTGGGGAGCATGTGGGTCACAGAGCTCATTGTGGAGGGATGCTTTGAGGTCACACAGCTGCCACTTCCCTGAAAATAGTCATGCCTTAGCTGGGTGCAGTGGTGCATGCCTGTAATCCCAGCAGCTCAGGAGGTGGAGGTGGGAGGATTGCAAGTTCGAGACCAGAGGTAGTCTGCATAACTTATTGAGACCCTGTCTCAAAAAGTAAAAAAATGGGCTGGGGGTGCAGCTCAGTGGCCCAGCACTTGCAAAGCATGCAGGCACGAGGCCCTGGGTTCAATCCCCAGGACCACAAAAAAAAAAAGTCGTGCCTTAAGGGAAACAGACAGACCAGTCTTTGAGGACTCAGTGTGAGTTACGAAAACTGAGGATATTGTATGCCTGAGGCTGGGCTTCTCAATGACCGGCAGGCACTGGAGACAGGCCACAGGGAGTTTCTATTAGAATTCTCTTCTCTGCCTTGCTGCTCGTTCATGCACTCATGACTGAGTCAGTACTGGCTTCTCTCAAATACATGAAAGTGACCTTAGGGTGTCCCCAACTGTACCATGTGCTGTAGGATTTGCACTGATTTACACAGAAATATTGGCTCATCAGCATGTCCTGTACAGGCTGTGTGACAATTGTCACATGTATGTTTCCTTGGTAGTTGATTCCCTTCACTTTCAAGAAGAAGCCTTCATTCTTATCACATTTTCTTTACCCTGAGACTTGTTTTATGGTCAATAATATTTTCTAGACTGCAGTGCTATCATTTGCTTTTATAACACCACAAATAAGGGGTACAAATCCATTTACGACTACTTTTTGTGGCATTCCTCCTTGTGTTTTGTACCAATATTCACTTAAGTCAATAAATTTCTTTTCGTTATGGGATTTTACATGTTTTATTCAGAGCGAATAATCTATTATTTTCTATTTCTGCTACATTCTGATATAGAGGGTGACATATTTTCATGGGAAGAATGATGTATTTTTCTCTACAAAATTTCTTTAATATCACTTTCAGTGAATTCACTATAAAAATCAGTGAGAACTGCCTAACAAATATTCAACATTAAATAAGAATGTTTTATGCTTTGGTAACCCTTAAATGCTGGCAAATGAACCTCTTGTAACTTGTTTATAAGGAGACCCTGAATGAGCGAGATGGAACCAACATTTGTTGAACACAGAAGTGTCTTTGCAGGAAATGTTCCTTTAACTTTCAAAACACATGAAGTTATATCACAACCTGGAAGCTTGGAGCAGGGTGTGTGTATGGAGGTGGGGTTGGAAGATTAAAGCAAATCTTGTTCTCAGATGATATGCAGCATCTGAATGTGCTCTTCATTTTTTCTCATTTTAAAGTGAGTGATCTGTTTTCTCTTCAATTGCGCAATTATGCTGAAATTGATTAGACTTCTCTAGGGACTGTCTTACTTTTCAAGAACATTCCAGAAATTCTGCAGAAAGACAGTTGTATGTAAAGCTATCATTTCATTGTTACAAAACCTATGTCATGCACTTATTTTATTTTATTAAAAGACCAATGTCATCCTTCATGCACCTTTCAAGCAGACTTTGTAATCATCAAAGTAGTCACATGGACTTTTCAGTGGATAGGAAAGTCTGCATTGGCCAACTTGGTTGAACTAGAATCATGTTTCCCAGAATCTCTTGCCCTGTTTACTTCCAGGTGAGGATTGACCAACCAAGTCACTTTACACATGACCTGGGAGGTGAAGGTCCTTGTGCGAGCAGGTGATGATCCAGAGCCATGGAGCTGTCACCTGGTTCTAAGGTGTCTTTTCTTTCCTGTGTTCCTCTCTGCTCTTCCTGCTGTTGGCCAGACCCCTTGGCCACCAAGCCCCAGTCCTATCACCACATGTTTAACCACTTATCTGTGGAAGAAAGATTGTTTTCCAAATACTTTCCCAGCACTCTGCCACAGTCTTCTCTGCAGTTGGCCCTGCCTGGCCCCATGGTCCCCTGTGAACTCTATCTCACTGACTCATACACAGCTCATGCCAGAATTTCAAGGGAGCTGGTTAGTGATTTTTCTCTGGTCCTTCACCTCTTTCCTTAATTCCTGGCCTCCTCTCTCTTCCAAATGTTGTAAGGTGCCTTCTAAATATATCCCTTATTTCAAAATATGAATGGTGGTGCTACTTCTCTGATTAAGCCCTGACTGATTTGGGGTGTTCCATCTCCATGTAATAAATGTAATGGGAAACTAAATGATTTATGTTCAGTGTAAATTGTAGTTGGAAAGTCAGCAAAAGATTTCCTTTTCTCTTTTTCCCAGTGCTGTTCCAGTCTTGGCTGACCTGAGCTTCAATATCTTGACTGTTCCAGCCTCACAGGTAAGCCCTCTTGTTCCACAAAGATGGGAGGTGAAATTCTCTGGCTCCACTGAGCTGGATACTTTAAATGGCAGCACTCAGAATATTACCCACGTTGACTCTTAGCTCGTTGGGGATGGTAAACAGGCTCCCGAGTCTGCCCTTATTGCCTTCACCTCCTAACCTGTAGTTACCTTGTGAGAGTACATCTCCTTCCATGGCCAGGCTGCTGTCCAGACTGGCAATGCCTGCTGAAAGCCCACAGCCTGGAACACTCCATCCAGACTGATGGCTAGATGCCATGTGGTAAGACCACAGGGAGAGGAACTGACTCCTTCAGCACCTTCAATGAAATGTGTGCTAGCAGGCAGGTGTCCAGGGTAGTGATTGCATACCTGGCACCCACAGTCCTCAGAAGGAATTCACATTGGTGCCTACTGCTGGGTCTTCCACCTGAACAGCTTATCATGGCCAAGGAAGATGTTGCCAATCACTATGCCCAAGGGCACTGCACTGTTAGCGAGAGATCACGGACCTCATCTTGGACTGAATTTGTGAACTGTCTGACCAGTGCACAGGTCTTCAGTGCTTCTTGGTTTTCCAAAGTTTTGGAGAGGGCAATGGCTATGGTTTGCCAAACTGCTGATGGAACATCTCTCTGTTGATTACAGCAAGAAGCTTGTATTAATCAGCTTCCTGTTACTGTAACAAAGTGCCTGAGATAATCAACTTAAAGAGAAGAAAAGCTTGTTTGGGCCCACAGCTTTAGAGCTTTCAGTGCTAGGATGGTTGGCACCATTGCTTTTTGGTCCATGGTGAGACGGCATAACATAGTGGGAGTACATGGCCAAGAGAGTGCTCACCTCACAGCTGCTAGGAAGCAAAGGGAAAGAGAAAGGAGCAGGTTTCCAGAATTCATTTCAAGGTACACCTCCAATTATCTAATTTCCTTCCACTAGGCATAGCCTCCTAAAGGTTCCACCTCCTCCTACTAGCACCATTCCAGGAAACAAGCCATTGACACCTGGTCTCCAGGAGACATTTTAGATCCAAACTACAGCAAAGTCCAAGCTGGAGGTCTCCATTAACCCAGTGTCCCAGGTTTCCATGGCAGTCATTGAGCCCCATAGCTTTATCCTCATCGCCCACACCACCCTGGAGCACTCAGAGCATATCTTCATGGGAGACAATGAGGCCACCTATGACATCTTTCATAGAAACCTAGATACTGACTGTCCATCCCACACTAATCTTAACCACTTTATTAGCCAGATTGCATCTCCTTTTATGCCTTCCTCTGAAGTTGATGCAGCCTTGAATCTTGATCTGACAGAGTTCTGGAACAACATGGTGCCCTACCCCCACATCCACTTCTCTTGGGTCCCAGATGGCCCTGCCATCTCTGCTGAGAAAGTCAACCATACACTGGTTTCTGAAGCAGAGTTCATCAAGAATTGCTTTGACCTTGCTGACCAGATGACTTGCTGCCTTTCCTGCTGCAGTGACATGGTCCCCAAAGATATTAATGCTTCCTTTGCCACCATTGAAACCAAGGGCAGCAATCTGGTTTGAGGGCCAGTACCCCCCTGGCTTCAAATTTGACATCCATTACTGGCTTCCCACTGTGGTACCTGGTGGAGACTTGGCCGAGATACAGCAAGCTGTGTACATGCTGAGCAGTGCCGTAGCCATTACTGAGTTCTGGGCTCAGCTGGTCCATGAATTTGACCTGATGTATTCAAGGTATACCCTTGTTCACAGGTAAGAGGGTGAAGAGATGGGGACAAGGAGAAATTTCTGGGGCCCATGAGGATATGGCTACCCTTGAGAAGGTTTATAAGGAGGTTGGTGTGGATTCTGTTGCAGAAGTTAAAAAAAGAGAAATGCTCATCCATTCCTTTCAGCTCTGCTAAATGTCATCCTTCTGGAATTTCAACCTTAACATTAGCTGACAAGTATTAACATTTTCTGACTAGATTGCCTTCACTCACCTGTAATCATGTCTTATTTTTCCATGTGTACCTTTAAGATATTTCCATCATGTCTCAAAGTCAAGTCTTGAAGAAAAAAATAAATACATAGCAGTGCTATTTATGGATGTCTTACTGAAGACAGATCATCCCTAGGGGCAGCCGCAGTCTCTTGATACACATCAGAAATGAATAAGGTGCCTACTGGACACTAAATTCTGCCTCTCCCATTAGAGACAGGAAAGGATGTCACATGTTGCTCAGCTTGCTGCCACTCAGGACTTAGAATTTGCTCATTCACTTGACCTAGAACTCCATCTTCAGAAAAGGAAATTTGATTTTCCCCTTTTTTGCTCCGCCAGTCTTGTATGCCAGCTGGTGCTTCCAGAGAACACTGCTGCTCTATAACTACATATAGGCTGAGAAGGATTTGGCTGAGAAGGACTGAGTAGCCTATAGAAGAAAATAAGCCAAGAAAATGAAGAAATTATCATCACATTTTTCCCAAAAGCCAAAATAACACACTCATGGCAACTGTGCCTCTGAATTTCAGTGTTATCTAACAGATTATTTGGAGAAAATGTGGCAGTGTGGTGAGTCTAGCTCAGTGTTTCTCAATTAGGGACACTTTTGGCAATATCCAGAGACATTTTTGTGGTAATTTTTTATTAGTATTTTATTTACACATGTTAGTGGGGTATAGAGTCGTATTCTAGTTGATATATTTGTTATACAACTATCAAATATTCTCAATGCTTCCATCTCCTTAAACATTTTACAGAGCAAAATAAACAGAAAAAAAGAACAAGAGAGAAAGAGTAAGGATTTTAATTAACCTGAAATGACAGTGTATGCAACTATTTGTTATACTCTGACATTTTTTCCTCTTTATTTTCATAGTTACACCCTATATTTTGTGTTGTTCCTCTCCTTCTTTGCCCAACTATACTATTCCATCTTCCCCTTGCCCATCCCCTTCTCCCACTCCTTCCCACTAGTACCTTCCCTGTTCATATTGAATCAGCTTGTATTTCTCATTTTTATGTACATTTATTGTACATTATTGTACATTTATCTATGTATGCATATATGTGTACATGTATATATAATTTTTTTCTATTTCAGGTAGACTTAGCTCTTGCATATGAGTGAGAGCACGCAACATTTCTCTTTTTGAGCCTGGGTTTTTCCACTTAAAATGATACTCTCCAGTCCCATCCATTTTACTGCAAATGATATAGTTTTATTCTTCTTTACTGCTGAATATTATTCCATAGAGTAAATATACCACAGTTTTTAATCCAATCCTCTGTTGATGAACATCTGGGTTGATGCCATATCCTTGCAACTGTGAAGAGTGCTACATTAAATATGGAAGTGCAGGTATCCCTGTGGTAGAATCACTTATCTTCTTTGCATATATTTCTAGAGGTGGTATAGCTGGATATATTATTTCTATTTTTAGTTTTCTAAGGTACCTCCATTTTGATTTCCATAAGCCTTGTATGTGTTGATTTCCGTACCTTTAAGGAGAAAGACATCTGATAGCACTCAGAAATATGACTGCTATTGTTAAGGTAGAGGATTTTAATTTAACATTTTTGCATTTCAGTCTCTTCATTGGTAAAAGGGGTCAATACTCAGTTTCATAGGATTTGTTCATGCAATAGGCAATCATGAAGCAAATACTCGGCCAGGCTCCTCTGGGAGGTCCTTAAATTTGCAGGAAAGCCAGTAAGGTGACTTTGAAGACAGATAATGAGCCAATAAATAGAGAGGAGGGTGAACTTGAGGACGCTGCCATGGCTTTGCTGTTTCCATTGTGTTATAGGAGGAAAGGGTGAGCCAGACCACACACATCACCCAGGAACAATGAGCTCTGCTTACTCTCTCAGTGAACTGAGAACTGTGTGCATTTGAGATGTAAAGAGGAGGTGAGGAGAGAAAGAGATGGAGAGAGAGAGAGAGAGAGAGAGACAGAGAGAGAGAGAGAGAGAGACAGAGAGAGAGAGAGAGAGAGAGACAGACAGAGACAGAGACAGAGACAGAGACAGACAGACAGAGGAGGACCAAGCAGCTCACTTCTACTTTATAACTGCAGCTGCTCTCCAAGGTCATGTCTACATTACTAAAGTCAAAGGAGTCTTGGGAAATTGGAAGCAATCACTGTTTGAAAAATGTTCTGTTGCCAGGCACAGTGGTTCATTAGTGTAATCCCAGCAACTCAAGAGGTAGAGGCAGGAGGATCACAAGTTTGATGCCAGAGGCAACCTATGTAACTCAGGGAGACTCTGTCTCAAAAAATAAAAAAAAAAAAAAAATGGGCTGGGAGAGCAGCCCAGTGGTAGAGCACTTGCAAAGTACATGCAAGGCCCTGAATTCAACCCCCAAGTACCACTAATAATAATAATAATAATAATAATAATAATAAAATAATGAATCTCTGATACCCAGACCTGTCAGCACCCTTGTTTTGCAACTGCCCCTTTGGCCTGAATGAGGTGTTTTCACAGTTACCTTCTCTCCACTGCGCCCAGGCTGAGTGAGTCCTTCAAGCTCACCTGTCCTTTCCTGGGCATTTTAAAGGTGACTTCTGTCAACAACAACAATCTGTGTGCCTGAGCTTGAGAACAAAGATGAATTCTCCATTGCTGGTATCTGTCTCTTTTATTCTCAACTATGGCATTTTTTCTTTGCTATTCTTTTTTCCTTTATTTCCTTTCTTCATTTTTTAATGTTTCCCTGGCTCAGAGTTTTGGGGTACCCTAATGAAGATGACCGATGGCGACCCATGGTGTGGTCTGGCTTCTTTCTGAGGTTGGCTGAGACTTGCCTGAACAGGCAAAGCAAGGAGATCCTGCTGTGGTTTGGGGAGGTGGGACCGCTGGAGTCTGAGTGCAGGGTGCCTACTGCGGAGATGCTCCCCACTTGGCCATGTCAGAGCCCGGGGTCGCCCTTGGTCCTGGGCAGCAGGCAGGGACAGCGGGAGCGAGAGTGCTAGGGGACTTCACCAGCAGCAGGTGCCGGGCGCCCAGGATGCTGGGCAGGCTGCCTTGGCTGCTCTGTGCAGCCGTGAGGAGTGAGTGGAGCCTGGGCCTGGCGGTACAACCCAGACCTGTTGGCCTCCCAAAGTGGCCTCCCCTGGAGCGGAGGATGCTGTGACACTCAGGCAGCCCTCCTGGGCTATAGACCCCAGCGCAAAGAGGGGCACGGCCGAGGGCCATGTGCACTCGGGCCTCTCACCTCGCACCCAGCTGGACTTTGGCAGTGAGGTGGGGATTCCTCGTGGTCCATTTCCTCGACGATGCGCCCCATCTGTCCCCAGCCGAGCTTTCCTGATCACCCACACGGAGTCGTGGAGCCAGGGGAGCGGCTGTCCTCTTCCATCGCCTGTGCCGCTCAGGGACTGTGGGCGTGTGCTTTCCGCACAGCTCTCAGGGGGCTGGGGCAGCAGACCTGCGGAATTTTCCCACCAAAGACCGGGTTTAGGTCCAGCGTGGCTTGAGGGTTACCACTAGGACTATGGGGACACCGGCGTTCAGGGGAGATGACTCAGAACAGAACTAGGCATCCAGCCCCCCCACCCCCAGTCCACTCTCTCTGCGCCTAGCGTGTCCGCATTTCGGAGGGAATTCAGGGAGCACATTCAGCACGCAGGACAAATGCCAAAGCAAGAAAGCGCACACGCAGGAGGCTTAACCATGGTTATTTATTTATTTATTTATTTACTTTGGAGGTACTGAGGGTTGAACCCAGGGCCTTGCGCTTGCATGCTTTGCAAGTGCTGGATCACTGAGCTGCCGCCTCCAGCCCTTTTTTTGTTTTTTGTTTTGTTTTGTTTTGTTTTTAGTTTTTGACAGGGTTTTGTTAAGTTACGCAGACTGCCTCTGGCCTCGAACTTACAATCCTCCTGCCTCTGCCTCCTGAACTGCTGGGATTACAGGTGTGCGCCACCAAGCCCGGCTCTAACCGCAGTTATTGCTGTTGTTAGGTGCCGGTTGAGTCGGTATCTGATTCATAGCGACCGTGAGTACAACAGGTGAAACACTATTGTCAGTGCTTCTCTGCTGTTCATAGGGTTTTCAGTGGCGGATTGTTTTTTAGGAGTGGGTTGCTGGTCCATCTCCCAAGCTTACAGCACCTGGTGTTCCCTGGCGGTCTCTCATCCAAGTACTAACTAGGCCCGACCCTGCTAAGCTTCCTAGATCTGACGGGATCGCCACAGTGCTAAGAGCACAGGCAACTGCGGTTATTCCAGGGTCCTAAATGTGCACATGTGGGGCAGGCGGGGGCAAAGCCAACTCAGAGGAGCAGAGCGGTGGAGCCAGCGGTGTCCAGGCCTGGGAGCTGCCGGCACTCCGCGCCTTCTCCCTCCGGGCGGGGCTCACTTTACTTGTGGGACTCCAGAGAAGGGGGTGTCGCCTACACAGGGAACCCCACCTACAGCTGCATTCAGGGTCCTGCGGCACCTGGCTGCAGAAGGGCAGTGAGAAGGTCATTTTCTCATTTCCTGACCTAGCATGGGGCTGAGCCCAGGGCGACCTTTAGGTTAAACTCGCTCTGGGACGAATCTTCTCTCCCCTCTCAGAGAGGAAACGTCCACTCCGCTCTCAAGGACCAACCTTCTTAGCATGTTCTCTCTGCCCTAAAGCTTCTTCAGCTCCACTGGAAAACTGTCAGAGGGGGATCCCTCAATTTAGGTAAAAAAGGTAACATTAGCGTTTCGAAAGTCACGCAAAACCTGAAATTGTATGGAGAGTCACTCACTCTCTGTAGGGCTGCAGGGTGCTCACAAAACAAAACAAAACAACCCCCCATTTGTTTGTTTTTTTCCTACTGTTTTAAAATAATGCTGCCTTCTCACCAGGGTCCTAGGGAGGCTGAGATGGTGGTGTATGTGTTTGTGAAGTAGCAGAGGATTTATTTGAAATGATAAGACAGATGTAGCATGTGGAGCAGAAGAAAGCCAATTGAGGGGGCAGAGATGCCTGGGGGCTGCAGAAAGGCCAGTGGAGGCCAAATGGGGAGGGAGTGTCCCCAAGAAGGTTTGCTTTGGGACACAGATTTGAGAAAATAAGAAAGAATCCCTAGGAGTTCAGGGAGGAGCTGGGCAGGGGAGCAATAGAGGATGCCAAGGCAGGTTCCCTGAATTCCTTCCCTGTGTTGGAGGAAGAGCTGGACCCCCATGGAGCTGGAGTAGGTGAGGGGTGGGGAAGGGAGTAGGCAGGGTGAGGGCCCAAGGTGGACAAGGGCCAGGCCTGTGGTGCCCAGTAGGCCCTGTGTCTGGACTCAAGTTGTCTTTAGTGTCGCCTCTGGCTTTCTCTTGCAGGGGCAGAAGTCCTGGGTCTTAGTTGAGCACTGGAACCCCAGAATAAGGCCTAGCTGTGACAATATGGTCTGCACAGGCATGGCTCTGGGATTGGCCCAAAGTGTTGGTATATAAATAGCACCTGCATGTGAAATTCCAGGGAGGTACATAGTCTGGGGTGTGACACAGTGCTGGGGAGCATTTTGTTCTGTTGTGCATAGGTTCACTTTGAGTTGCACAGACTTGAGGGCACCTAACAACAACAGCAATAGCGTCATGACTGTAGCCCTGAAGACAGCTCCTGTTGAGCTGACCTCACTTACGCTTTCTTATTCTCTTCACCCTGGATGTATTTTATTCAGCTGGGAGCTGGGAAGCAATCTAGGGATTAAAGAGCTGAGAAGAATTTCATTTCATGCCTAGAATGTGGGTGACTACATCTGCTGATGGAAAAAAGACCCAAACTCTCCTTTAGAATTTTAGATGAAAGAGGAAAGAGAGGGGTGTTGGCTCATCAAGCTATTATGTATTTCTCCAGACACATTCTCATGGCTTCCTAAAATGCTCCTCTATTCAAATATATTTTGTTGCAATCTGGCCCTTGGACAAAATGAGGCTCTGGCAGCTGATGTTTATGGCCTTCCATATAGGCTTTTGGAGGAAATTTACACTATGTTTTATTGCAGCTAGTTCACATAAAGAAGGGGATTTTTGTCACAAAAATGAAAAGAGAAGCAACTGCGTTCTTAAGTTTCTTATAAATCAATATTTGAGATATAGAAAGATCTACATGAAAGATAAATGGCTGACAAACACATCCATGAAGAGAAGAAGGCCTATTTAAGCTTTCCTATATGCTAAGTTGCTTTTCCACCTGGAACACACTCAGAATTTTAATATTTCTATGGATTCCTCCTGAATTTTAGAAAAAAGAGAAAGCCTGAATATCTCACTCCAGGTCTAGCCAGCTGCATCTCTTGCAATCTCAGCCGAAGGGATGCTGCACAGGGTGTTTTAAAGACTGCTTCTCACCAGCCACTCTTCTCAATTTCAATTACTTCCCTGACAAATTCACCTGGAGTGCAATGGCTGATGGGAGAGAGGAAAATAAACCAACTAAACGCTACATTAGGAGTTGCCCAGATTCTTTGTTCATGGTGCTTCTGCATCACTTTCCATTTTAAAGCATAGATTGCAAAGGATAATTCTCCTGAGGATTATATCCTGAGGCAGCCGCCTTCCTTTGGCTTTTCATCCAAACCTTGCCCAATTCATATGGCCACATTTCTGATAACCAATGTTATGGAACAGCCCGCAAAGAAACCAGATAGATATGGCATAAGTATATGTTTTGTATATGTACTTACATATATACACACACAGACCTGTGGAAGGCTTTTTTAATAGTTTGGGTTAATTTACATAGTTGCCTTTTATGTCTACTTCCCAAAAAACATATTGTGAGCATTTCTAATGGAACTTTATTATCTGTAAGTCACGGTTTTGATGATGATTTAATATCCCATACGTGGAATGTCTGAACCTTATTTATTTACTCATGTTTAATGATGGATATTTTGGAGGCTTTCAAAGGCTTATTGCTGCCATAAATAATGCTTACCATGAATATCTTTGCACATACATCTCCTTCCCAAGCCTTGATTATTTCCTTAGAATGCATTCTGGGGTGATGAATTAGTAGGCACTGGCATGTTTCTATCTCTCTGAGCTTGTTTCTCAAAGCCCTGTCTCCATCAAAAATATTTTCCTCCAAAATTTGCCAGCACCTGAGGACAGAGGTCATGCCTGTGTCTGGCTCTCTTTTCTGTTGCTTTCTTAGGGTTGATATTGTGCAAAACACATAAATGATGAAAATATCATTTCATAAATGAACAAAGAAATAAACGAACTAACCCCCACCTCATAAAGTACAACACAGCCCGGACACCCACTAGCAATAATAAAAAATTATTTTCTAAGAACTTATTTGGAGGAAAGCATGTGCCTGCCCGACATAGGTGACCCCATCACAGAGTCTGAATTACAGCTTTGCGATTCTCTGGGAAGGGAAAGCTCACTGTAGATAGCTCTGAAAAAAGGCAGAATATAAATCAACATAAAATTACGTCTCCCAGAACTGGTAAAGTGTTGTGGAATAAATATAGGCAGGAATCAGAGCGGATAGGTTGAGATTTATCTTTCCTTTCATCTCCCAGTCACATCAGATTGTAACACCCCCCCGCCCCCCCGCGCCCCGGATTTCACTTCTTGATTGTTGGGAAAATCTGGCGAGGCAGGAAATTGCTGAGACGACTGTGCCCGGGGTATATTTTGGAGCAGGAGGGAAAAAAAATTCCTGTTCATTTCTGGCTGGCTTGTCAGCTCATGGTTCCGGGTGGGCTGTCTGTAATTGGAAAGAACTTATGAAGCCTTTGTTCTGGGTTCTGTGTTTTTCCACGTGACTGAAATACATCTATGACCTCTCCCTCATCACCTTCTGCTCTCAAATGCAATGCATGTTATATTTTTTACAAAGCTCACACATTATATGACAAAAAGTGAACACCTTTCCCTCTACTGAAGATGGATATATGTGTGTGTGTGTACTGTGCACACTATGCCACTTATAACTTGGCATCTATTTCAGTTACTAACATAAAGAAGTTTTTAATTCATCAAGATTATTCTCTTTATTTATTCAGCTGCCTACTTCTCCGCTTTACAAATGTACCATGGTTTAGGTATGTAGCTTCTCATTAATTAGCACCTAATAGTAATAATTAATAAGAATGGCAGGTCCTATTGGTTATTTATCTGGCTCCATTTCCCTCCTCAGTTCTTCTATAGTAACTCATGCAATGCTCGCAAGACCCTGATGAGATGGAGTCTGTACCCACATAATCATTCCATGTGACAAGTGAGGAAGCTTGAATCCTGGGGCGATCAAACAACTTGCTTAAGATCCTTCAGCTAGTAATTGTCAGATTTAAATCCCAAGACCTGGCTACAGAGAACTTGCTGTTTATTCTGTTTGATCGCTGTTCTCAATCGTGCTGCAGTTAATGTCCTTGTGCTTCAACCTTGGTGTCCTCTCAGTCACAGGATGAAGAAGAGATTCATATAAGTGTAGAAGGGCCACCATGGCAGTTGTTGTTGTTGTTGTTGTTAGGTGCCATGGAGTCGGTGTCTGACTCATAGTGACCCTACTTACAACAGGCGAAACACAATTGTCAGTACTGCTCTGCTGTTCATATGGTTTTCTGCCACGGCCATTTCTAACCATATTGTCTGACAAGGTCTGGATATGGGGAAGAGGGGCTCAAGGAACTCATTTTCCAAGAAATGGACGGGGATGGGGAAAAGGAATGTGTGCTTTTTGCTTTCTGGGAATAGGATTACTGCTTCTAATTATTATGTACATAATTACTTCATGTTTAGGATTAATGCTCATAACTAATATTGTATTAAATTCTCATGAAACAGATGCTGAAAGAATGGCATGACTGGGGGAATTTGTAAATGAATCAGAGGTAACAACCAGTAGTTGTAAGGGTTGTGTGGACTATATTCTAGTTAAAGCTGGTCAGCAATTTCCACCTTGGAACTCGCATTAAGCAATTTATGCTTTGATTTCTACAAGTTGAGTTACTAGCCCCCACCTGGACTGAAGTGCCCCTGCCTATGGTAGCTAAGGTTTACAAAGAAAGTATAGAACAATCAAAATAACACATAGGCCTGTTCCCACAGTACAAGGGCCTCCTTATGTTGCTTATCTGATTAGAGAAAGATTAACGTCGGGGCCAAGGTATGCAGAGAGTACCTGATCCTCCCCTACCATACACTAGAGCATGTAATGAAAATAGTATCAGGATGGTGAATAAGGATGGAGTACATGTTCCATACAACAGCTTAACGTTTAAGGAGTGCTTAACAAGATCAGGGACACCATGATGCATTAAGTCCTAGGAGAAAAAGAAAGCCATTCTACAGGGTATCAATAGATATTATAAAAATTGTTGCCCATTTAAAATTATAGCTCTTAGGTTTTAAATTCTTAAAGTAGATTGTCTAGCTCTTGCTTAAAATAAAACACCTGGGCGATTAACCCAGGACAATCAAAAGTTCATGCTGACCTTTCTAAGGAAACTGCTGTTGTATCATAATCATTCATCTGTGTGACTCTTAGCATATTCTACTCTTGTAACTGTAAAGCATAATTGTTAGCTAGAAAGAAAGTATAAAAATTCTTGCTTGTTGTTCAATAAACAGAACAGAATCACACTGCCTCTGAGTTGCTGTGTTTCTGTCTCCCATTGCTGACTCTCTGCCCGCCTTCGGGGTACCCTGGATCCTGTGGCAGTTGGACTGTAGCAGTTTTCAATGGCGGATTGATTTTTGGGAGTGGGTTGCCAGGTCCATCTCCCAAGCCTACAGCACCTGGTGTTCTCTGACGGTCTCCTGTCCAAGGACTGACCAGGTCCAACCCTGCTTAGTTCCCAAGATCTGACAGTGTCAGATGCTACCATGGTACGGCTGCAGGCGAACATGGCAGTACTCTCATTTTAATGAAAATTATGGATATATCTGAACGTCTCCAATGAACAGACTTCCCAAGTAGATGTGACATAAAAGGAGGCTAGAAATAAGCATGAGCATTCCGTTCCAAAGCGCTGGCGTGCTAGGTATGACAGATGGGATGCCAGATATCAGCCTTGGCCGATGGGCAACTTGTACCTGTGATGTAATGACAGATGCTGAGTGATAACTCTGTGTTCTGTTTTCCCCAAGTGAAGGAAGAACCAATACTTTCCTTCAGGAGATGGTTATTATTCAGCCACAGTCTCTACGAGTCACTGTGTGATCTGACGTCCCTCTTCACTGCCTTGTGTTCTATAGAAGCCATTGGAGCATGCACTGCCAGTGAGGGCTGCCATGGCCAGGGAGCAGTTGTCTGAACTGGCAGGTAGGGACCATCTCATAGGCATTGCATTAATAATGACTATTGTTTGTCATTCTGTTTCTCAAGTAATAGAGAACCAAGGGACCATGGTTCATGTTGGTGGTTTTCATTTATTTCTGCTCTTTTCCACCCACTTCTTCAAAGGTGCTGACCAGGACCTCCAGAGGGACTCTGTTGCGCTAGGGGAGGCCATTTCTATGTGCTGGACCAAGATGTTCTCCACTTTCTGTTACCTGTCACCTGTTCCATCTGAGGTGATAACCCAGACAAGAACTCACACAGTCTTCTGTGTTATCTACATATGTGAGGAGTTTTCATTTTTAGTAGACATTGAAGTCCCACATGCCCAGTGACTCTGGAGGCAGAGGCAGGAGGAGCATGAGTTGGAGGCCAGAGGTAGCCTGTGTAACTCGGCAAGACCCTGACTCAAAATAAACAACAACAACAACAAAAAAAAAGGGCTGAGGGAGTGGCCCAATGGTAGAGCACATGCAAAGTATGTGTGAGGCCCAGGGTTCAACACCTAAATACTGGAAAAAAAAAAAAAGTCCCACCTTCCTATTTTGAGTAAACATTTTTATTTCAGTATAATTTTAAATTTACAAAGTAACAAAAGTGATGTAGAATTTTTTTGTGTACTTCTTGTCCAGTTTTCCCTTTCATTAACATTTTATATTACTATGGAACACTTGTCAAAGCTAATAAGCCGGGAGTGGTACATTATAGTTAACCAAACTCCAGACTTTACTGAGATATACTTAGATTTCACCAGTTTTTCTATTAATGCACTGTTTCTTCCCTTCTTTTCCTTCTTTCCTTCCTGCCTCCCTCCCTCCTTTCTTTCTTCTTCCTTCTTCTTTCTTTCTCTTTTTTCCCTCCCTCCCTTTCTTCCTTTCCCGCTCCCTCTCTCCCTCTCTCTCTCTCTCTCTCTCTCTCTCTCTTTCTTTCTTTCTTTCTTTCTTTCTTTCTTTCTTTCTTTCTTTCTTTCTTTCTTCTTTCTTTTTTACACTAGAAGGCTGACCCCAGGGCCTTACACATACTTTGCAAGCCCTCTGTCACTGAGTTGCACCCCAACCCCTTTCTCATTTTTTTTATCTCGAGACAAGGTCTCACTAATTTACACAGACTGCCTCTGGCCTGTCACCTGTGATCCTTCTGCTTCTGCCTCCCAAGTTACTAGAATTACAGGCATGCACCACAGTGCCCTGCCATAACTATACTCTCTGTTTCAGGATCTAATCCAGGGAACACATTGTGTCTAAACATCCTACCTGTTTAGTCTCCTTTGGCCTATGGCACTTCCTCCATTGTCCATTGTTTGTCATGGTGGTGTTAAGTCTGAGGAGTACAGTCAGTTTTTTTGTAGAATGATCCTCATTTGAGGTTGGTTTAATGTTTTCCTCATGATGAAAGTGAGGGTTATTTTTTGTAAGAAAGCTATAGAAAATATGTCAGCAGATGAGCATGGTTATAAATATAAAGCTCTATGAGTACTGATGTTTGAATTTCATTGAATTTTCACATCATAAACTATTCTTTTTTATTTTTTCAACTATTTGAAAATGTGTTAGAAAAAACTCAATTCACAGGTTGGGTAAAAATAAGAGGTTCTGATCTAGCCCATGGAACATTTTGTGGGCCACTGGAATAAGAGAACATGATTGTTGTTTTTTATCCCCCTCAAATTGAACTGACATAAGGAAATTAATAATGCTTGGGTATGCAGATGCCATTTCTGGGGGTGAGAAAGTAATTGTCTTCTAGGCTGAAGTTAATCATCATTACTGTAATTGTTTGCCAGTGTTGAAGCCTATGCCCCAGAGTCTGTTATGTATGGCCTGAAGGGTTTGGTTGTTGGATTGTCTCTTTCTTGGTGTGAGAGTCTTAACTGTGACCACAGCCTGCATCCACAGAAACATGGTGGGATCTGGAGAAAATGGGAGGCTCAGTCTGTATGACCAGCATGGTAATGAAACACTCCTTATGTTTCTGTGAGTCATTCACTCTGTCCTGCACATTCCCGCCAAAAGCTATGAGACTTCGTCTAACTTTTGCTGTTGCTTTCCCTGAGGCAACAACACCAAGAGGTTTGAAAGGCACCCCAGGGACGTCCCTCCATGTGGCCTCAGGGGAACATCAGGCAGTAGCTTGCTTGTCTTTACCATTCTGGCTTCCCCTGGTGACCTCAGCCCTCCAGCCTGGCACGACCATCTCTCCCCACGGCCCTCTGCCCAGGGCTTGGCTGTGTCTTCACACTATTGCTAGTCTCTGTCAAACTTTCCTGGCCCAGCTTTTCTGTCCCTTGTGTGAGACATGCCCTGGATGAAAGGCCCCTGAAGTTCTCAGATCACTTTCTGCTTTTCCAATGGGAAGATTTATACCAGCAGGAAGGATGGTGGTGGGTGGGGTTAGAAATAAAGAACATGTGCCACCCATCCTGCTAACAGTCTGACCTATGCCTAACGAGCTGCTTTGACTCTACCTGCTCAGGGGCATCCCACGTGAGTCTGTATAGGAGACCCCGCTCCATGCCTTTGACACAGGAACAAGTTCCTTGAATGTGTGGAGTTTCCATTTCCTATTAGATAAAATAAGCCTGCAGCCATAGCCCTGTGGCATCCGATCCCATCAGATCTCGGGAGCTAAGCAGGGTCAGACCTGGTTAGTACTTGGATGGGAGACCACCAGGGAACACCAGGTGCTGTAGGCTTGGGAGACAGACCTGGCAACCCACTCCCAAAAATCAATCTACCATTGAAAACCCTATGAACAGCAGATAAGCACAGAAAATAGTGTTTCACCAGTTGTACACAGGGTCGCTATGAGTCAGATACCAACTTAATAGCACCTAACAACATTAGATAAAACAAGAATGACAAGAAAGCCTCTCTGGGTGGAGGACTTGTGAAGACCATAGGAGATAATGCGCATTAAAATGCCTTGAAAAGCAACTGTTGAAAAACCATCCAGCATAATGATTAATAGCAGTGATGATCTGAGTTGGGAGTCTGGGATTTTCTATCCAGCTGGAAGCACTTTCACCCTATGATCTTTAGTGCTATACCTGCCCTTGCTTGTTGACATGGGATTAATAGTCCAGAGAGGCCAGGCTTGGTCCTGGCATGAGCCAGCTGACTTACTTAACTCATTCCCTAGTAGCATAACTTGACAACAGCCAAATGCAATGGGATAGACTGAGGACAGGTTGGGAGTGATGATGGGGTCTACACCCCTCCCACCATTGGGGAATGACTTTTAAGCCTGCCCCTCCCTGGCATTGGGTAATATAAAATAAACATATCCATTAAAATGAAAACACAGCTGCATATCCATTATTCTTCTAAAGTTATCATGTAGCTCTGCACTTGATTCTCCTCTGGTAATACTCAAGAAATAGAACAACAAAGTTTGTTTGTTTTAAATCTGGTCATTAATGTCTGTTTTGCTTATACTAATGGTTTCTCAAGGGAAGAGTGCATGCATTATTAAATGCTGCTTAAGGAAAGAAAGATGTTTTGCCTTGGTTAAAAATTCTTTGATTGAAAATGATAGAAAACTCTACATAAAAGAGCTTCAGCAGAAAAGTAATTTAATGCTTCCTATAAATAAGAAGCCCAAGCATAGCAAGGCCAGTTTATTCAGTACTCACAGCAGACACATGCCCTGCTCATTGTACTATGAACCAGTTTATGAAAATACCTCGATTTACTTTAAAATTAAAAGAAAAATCACAATAATAATGTTTTCTTTCTTTCTTCCCCTTCCCCTTCCCTTTCCCCTTCCCTTTCTTCTTCCCCTTCTTCTCTTCCTCATCCTCTTCCTCTGCCTTCTTCTTCTTCTTCTTCCTCTTCCTCTTCCTTTTCTTTTTTCTTCCTTTTTAAATAGAGAAAAGAGACCACCAAAAGGCATAGCACAGCCTTGAGGAGTTGGGTTTGAAGAGGGTTCAAGTTTAATTTGCTATCCAATATATGACCAAGATCATTTGACTTCCTCTTTCTCCTTTGTCTCTGCCATGCTGTTGACATGGACAGACAGGCCTTTCCTTTACCTCTAGCATTATTCACTCCATTGTATCTACTAAAATTCTCTTATCTTCTTGCACCTGCGCCACAGTTTGGCAGGTGCCTGCCTAAGAACTTTTGCATTCAGTCTTCCTTCTGTCCACAGTACTTTTTCTTTGGATAACTTGCTCACTTTCTCCAAGAGTGTGTTTTGCTTCCCGGAAAGACTTCTCTTTATGAGAAAAGAAAATAAATGAGTGACTGAAAGATGGAGGCATCGACCCAGATCTCACAACCTCAGACTATCAGATTCCATGGAAAGTAAAAAGAATCTTTTCTCAGGAATTCGCATTGACTGTCATTGACTCTGCCTGGATCACATACCAAAATTTCAGCTAATCACAGTGGAGAGAGGAAGTAACATACTGTTGACATTATCCTATTGCTTAGATTTCCTCTCTGAGCACAGTTGGGTTCCAAGTGGCCAGAATTACAAGTTTGAGTGGGGCAGTTCTTCAGTATGAAATGAACGGGATAAATTTATGTACACCAGCAAAGTCAATTGATACGTAGGTTCCACTTGTTAAGAAGCAATGACCAGTAAAGCAGTGAGGCTTCAGGAAAAGGCTGTCAGGACAGAATAGGAAATGTAGTCTGATCCTCATTCATAGCCAAGTGTATGAATATGACTTTGGCGAGTTTCTTCCCACTTGGACCTTAGTTCTCTTATTTAAAAATTAGTAGGCTGGAATGAATGAAATCTAAGGTCCATACAGTGTTAAGGCTCTCTGTGTTACCTCGGTGGGTTGAAGAGGGTCTTATGTCTGTAAGTATGGTGGGAACAAAGAGGGTCTGGGGAGAAGCAACTGAGGGTTGTAGCTCATGAGCCTCACAACCGCTGCCCGGAACTGAACGCCTTTCCTACTGCCCAGCTCCCATCACCGGCTGCTGGAGCAGGTGGCAGCCCACATCTTCTGTTTCTTCATCTGTGAAATGGAATTTTTAATAGTATTTAGCTCGTGTAGTTTCACTTGGCACTGGCTCTGTCATTCTATAAACTGCCAAAATGATAGCTATTTTCAGGTTGAAAATACTTTTTGTGGGAAAATATGTAATGTTTTCAACAGCAGTCTTTTGCTTATCAGAAAGTTGAAGTATGTTGTTTAAATATTCTCTTTTCTACTTGTATTTCATCTATGGTAAATTATCCCTTTATATCCATGGGCTGTTTACTTTTCACTGTTCTTTAGTAGAATGTGATATTAAGCTTTGTTTCCCCTAATGTGTAGATTAAAACTGACAGTAAAGTATTTTAAGTATTTGCATAAAGAAGTACAGTTGCTTCTCCCACGCTTTGATCTGGGCTGGCCTGATGCTGTGCCATGGCCAGTGGAAGATGGTGAAGGTGGTCTGAGCCACATTTGGCCTCAAACTCAGGGGCATCACCATGGTAGTTTGTTTCAACTTTGGACAGAACTCTGACTCTGCCTTCTTGAAGATGAGAAAGCATATGGAGAGAGAGGCCTGACCAGCCCCATCTGCCCTGCTTGGCGACCAGGTGACAGCAGGTGTATGAGTGACCCCACATCATGGAGGTAAAAGAACCACTGAGCTGAGTACAAATATCTGACCTCAGATTCAGAGCAAATATAGTGACTATTACAGCCATTAACTCTTTTGTGTTGGCACTTCTGTGATAGGTAAATGATCCACCCCCCCACACATGCAACATCCTTCTGAGTCTATGAACACATATTTTGCATTACTACAAATCTGATCCTGCCTGATCTCAGAAGCTAAGCAGGGTTGGCCTCATTAGTCCTTGGATGGGAGATTGTCAGGAAATACCAGGTGCTGCAGACTGGGGAGAAGGACCTGGCAACTCACTCCTGAAACAATCAGCCACCGAAAACCCTATGAATAGCAGAGAAGCACTGACAATAGTACCGAGAACGGCACAGTATTGGGGAATGTTTTGTTCTGTTGTATATCAAATTGTTGTGAGTCGGACCGACTTGACAGCACCTAACAACAACAGCAAATTGGAGAGAGAGATTATCACTGAAGCTTGGGTGATAAATTTTAACCTCCACTTTATACACTGCCTTCTTGTTTGAATTTTTGCAATAGGCAAAAATAATATTTGTACATAAGAAAACAGTCTTAAGGAGAAGCCAACAGTTGGCTGGCTCTGTCAGTTGAGGCGCTGCCTTTTGTGGGCTGCAGCAGACTGAACTGTTTTCTCCTCTTAGGCTTTTTGTGGTTAATTCTTATATAACACTTCCCTTGTGCACTATTAAGACAGGTTAGAGGGACCAGCTCTCCCTAAAGGCAATTTGCTGAGAGTTAAATACAGCAATGAAGAGACTCCAGGATAAGTTGCTAAGAATATTAATTTCATGTTAAATGTATGATATATAGGCTCCTGGAGTTTCTTTCTTTCTTTTTTTTCCGTTTGAAGAATTTGAGCTTTTTTTTTTTTTTTTTTTTTTCCACTCTTAGAATAAATCAGACTGTTAGGAGCAAGCTACTCACCCGCTGGAGCAGTAGTTGCCAGGTCCCTTCCTGTGCCTGGCTGCCTCAAGAGGGGTGCTGTTAGCCAAGCAGCCCCTCACACTGATGTGCATTTGAGTTTGCATCCGGTATTTACAAACATTGCTTCTTGAATGAAGATCATTGCAAATGCATTCTGTAGTTTTTGCAATAGGTCCTTAACTTAATGTCCAGGGCAGGAGGTGAAGCTAGACACCCTGTCTGATGGCTCTGAGGTTTTTTCCCTATCATGGATGGAGTCTATTTTCTCACTTTATGAAATTCAGTGGGGAGGGTTATAGGAAACAAATCTAGGAAGGCAATGTGAGTTCAGAGCAAAGAGACCTGTGGACACCTGTGAATTTTCTGCTGGCTATTTTCAACTCCCCTCCCAGGTATCTACTTGTAACTCCTCTTTGCTATTTCTTGTGCTCCAGGGGCTGATCATCCCCACCTTATCAACAGAACTTCCTTATTAACTAGGTGGTGGTCGGTGCTGGCTAATGCGAGGCACCCATAGGAGTTTAGAAAGTGGAAGGGAAATGACTGGGGTGTTTTTCTGACTTACTTCTTGCTCTGACAGCATGGTTTTGGACATGGCTGCATCCCTCCTGAGCCCAGCTCTGCCAGACCACCCCTCTTCATTGCTGTAGCTTCCCTGGGGCTCCAACAGTACTATTTCCTCCCCTTGGCCCTTCAGACACTGGAATGGCAGCACCTTTGTGCTGATGCTGGTTTCTAGGATCCTAAACAATGCTGCTTATTTTCCTTAACCTTGTAAATATTCCTCTCATGCTTCAAAATATTCCTTCACTAAATTGTATCCCATCAATAATTTGAATAGAGTCCTGCTTCATGCTGACACCACCTCTGATTCCCCAGCTGAAAGAGCTTGGACTTGAGAGAGTGCACAGCAGGCACAGGCTTGGTCACCTCTCCTTGGCACATCCTTGCCCGTAGAGTCACGGGGAGGAGAGATAAACCAGCCCTTTCCCTATCACATGCGTACCAGCATTATAACACATGCCGTGAAGGTGCGGCTAGAAGAATGTGAGCGCCGTTCCAGTGCCAGTTTATGAGTAGGTCCTGGGTTTTAGTAGAAAGGCTTTTTATTTGATACTTTTAAAAAGTCACTTGAAGGAATTTCTTTGAACAGTCAATGGGCAATGTTGTTGGAAAGTTGTTAAGGGAGTTTAATTCATTGAGATTTATTTAAGTTGTAGTAGAACCTGACATTCCATATTCTCCTGAATTACATTACCTCCAATGCTACAAATTTTTCACTTGGTTGAACAGGATTGAACTGCCAACCTTTTAGCTCCAGTTTCTAAGACAGAAATAGCTGGAAAATAGACTCTTGACTGTGATTTAGTAAATGGATAGAACTAGGTAGAAGAAAAGGGGATTAGATATCAATAATTGGGCAATTCGGGAAATAGTCATGGTACTGTCAATTTTCTGGAAAGATTAGTAGACCAGAAAGGAATTATTAAACATCAAGAAATGAAATTTGCCTCACATTTGATGACGATTCACAGTGTCGTAATGTCCCCTCCACTTATTACTTGAAATAAGTTTACATGTCAGTTTAAATTAAAGGCAAACACAGAGAAACACTAGGACCCTATCTCATTAAGATTGTCTGCTGTTATTTGCATATATTAATTTCCCTGGTCAAAAAATTAATGGCTTAAAATAATAAAGTTATCTTGTAATGCCGGAGGTCAGAAGTCCAAAAAAGTATGTGACAGACTGAAGTCAAAGTGTTGACAAGACTGTATTTATTTTATAACCTCTAGAGAGAATTGATTCATTTTCTAGTTTCCAGAACTAGAAATCTGTGGATTCTTCGCTATATGATCCTTTCCTCCATCTTTGAAGATAGTAGCTTAGTGTGTCAGACTCTCTGTGGACACTGACTCCTGTCTTCCCTGTCCACCTAGAAGGACCCTTGTGATGACAGGGGAGCCAACAAGATAGTCCTGGAAAATATCCCCATCTCAAGATCCTTAACTTGATCACATCTATAAATTTCACTTTGGTATATAAGGTAACATAGTTATTCAATGCCAATATCTTTGATAATCCATGGGCCTGTTTATTACACATACTATGATACAAAACATTTCATGCTGAAAACAATAGAACTTCAAAGTAGCTAAAGGAAGGAGCAAATGTGTTCGCTTCAATGAGTGGATCTGGAGAGATGTATTTACCTATCTGTGAGAAAGAGCTCACCAAAATACATTTATAATCCTATTACTTTCTACATTGCATTCAACTTCTTTGTTTTAGTGCCCACTGCTATAGTTTGTTGTTGTTGTTGTTCTGTTGTTGTTGTTGTTGTTGTTGTTGTTGTTGTTGTTGTCAGGAGCTGTGGAGTTGGGTCTGACTCATAGCAATCTTCATAGCATTTTCCATGGCTGACTGTTTTGGTTTTGGGTTCAGGAATGGGCTGCCATGTCCATCTCTCATATTTGTGGTGCTGGGGATTAAACCCAGGTCCTCAGAGATTGTGGAGCAGAGCTCTACCACCTGGGCTAAACCCCAGAGCACTGCTATAGTGTGAGTACAAAATGTCCCCCACAGGCTCACCTGTTAAAGGCTTGGTCCCCAGCTCATGACATTCTTTTAGAGAATGGCAAAAAACTTTAGGAGGTAGGGCTCAGCTGGCAGATGTACAGAAGAAGTTCATGTGAGGTGAGCCTTGGTAGGGTGTGTCTATCTATGGCCCCTTCTTCTGTCTCTTCTCTGCTTCTTGGCCTATATCACCATAAGGTGAGAGATTTTACTGTGCCACACTCTTCTGCCATGATGTTCTGCATCACCACACCCTAGGACACCATGGAACCAGCTGACCATGGACCCAAACCCCTCAAACCATGAGCTAACATATATCCTTCCTTAAGTGGTTTGATTGGGAGGACTCAGCAACCCACCCTCCTCATCCCCTAAAAGAAATCAGCCATTGAAAACTCTATGAATAACAGAAACACTGACAATGGGGTTTCCCCTATTGTACATAGGGTTGCTGAGTTGGACACCAACTTGACAGTACCTAACAACAGCAACCAGTGGTTTGACCAGGCACTTTTCTTTTAGAGTGCCACTGTGTGTTTTGTTGTTAGGTGTCTTCAAGTCAGATCTGACTCACAGCAATCCTCATAGAGTTTTCAGTGGCTGATTGTTTTGGGATTGCTTCAGGAGTGGATTGGCATGTCTTTTCCCCAACTATATGTTAGGCACGTGTAAATTAGACATTGATCTCCTCTGAAGTAATCAAAATCCAGCAAGGAAACCTACTTTTCTGTCTCATGAGGCCTGTAAACAAAAGGAATCCTGGGAGATCCTTTCATGGGCAAATGGATGAGTCATGGCAGGTAGCTCTGGTGTCCCCTCCCCATGGCTCTTGACGGCCATGTTCTTTATAACCTTTGCCACATTCTCCTCCATGGATGAGTCTGTTTCTCCAGCTTTTTTGTCAGCTCCACAAAGATAGAGGGAGTCTTCTGCTTCTTGGCATCCACGGTACCTGGCATCGTGCCTGGCGTATGGTTAGTACCATGAGTAATTTATCTAATGAGTTTTCTTTGTGGGTCTGAGCAGTTGTTGCAGCTGGTCCTGCAGGAGGCCAGGCTGAAAAATACACAAGTGAAGGGGATTTGAGGAGAGTGAAGACCCACACCAAATCCTAAAGCAAAGCCTGTGCCTCAGGTCAGGACAGCCTTCACCATGCCGGAATGTGGCCCCAGTTGGGTGGGATCTCCCTGTTTGCACAGAAAATGTGAGAAGCTTGTTTATTGTGTGAAATCTAAATTTTGTAAGGCTGGTAACTAATTTGCATGGCTTTAAAATTCAGACAAACCTAGGGGAAAAAACTGAGAATAAATTGCAACCCATTCCCTCCCAGTGTGTAATCTTTCATTTAAGGTCTAGGGACGTGATGACCTTTTGGGCTCTAGTTCATGGATGGGCCTGGGAAGGAGCTGCTGCCGATGAATGGGTAAAACTGCCCAACTGGGGTAAATGTCACCTCCAAATGCTCAGTATCCTGTGGGTTGAAACTGCCATGCTAAAAATGAAAATGCTGGCATCTTATGACATCACTCTTCCCTTGTTCCTGGAGACATATGTTCCTTTCAGTTCTTATTGGCTAGATCTCTGTTTAAAAACTATGTGTAACTCAATTCATGCAAACCAAGTATTTGAATTCTAAAACAGCCTTTAGTGCCTGATGCTCTCTTCTGCCCTAATCATTTTCCATTCACAAATTGAGAAATTTGCTAAAATTTCATATGGGATAAGAAAAGGCGGCTGGTTCAGGAATCTCTTTCTAGAGTTGATTAATTTAGAAGAGGGGCCATCTCTATCATAAAATGCATCAATAAATTCTGATGTTCATTAATTTTCTCAATGTTGGCCTTATCACCCTGACCAGACTATAAGCCCCCTATGGTTAGAGATTTTTCCTCTCTTCCATTGCCCAGCACAGAGCTCAGTTGATAATAAGTACTTTACAAATATTAAATGATCATTTTAGAGCAACACAAATGTGCTTTCACTTACAGTTTTATGAAACATTTTGACAATTTTGAGAACAGGATGTAGTGAATTGTTAGAATTACTATGTATTGTTCCTCACATTCTCCACAACATTTTGCCTAGTCATTTCAGATTCTTATAAATAATCTCAAAACAAGTACTTTTATTTGACAGGATCCTCTATCCATCAGAAAGTTTTCCATGTTCCCATCTTGATTTAAGAGAAAAAGTTGGAGAACTAACTGTTTGACACTAAGAGAAATTGTCTGTAATCCAAAGATATAGAAATATTTTGAATTCAAGTGAATGATGGTCTCTAAAATTTCCTTCGACTATGGTTAGACATTTATTTCCACTGAGCAATTATGGAAATGGGCAGTCAGCCCGGTTCCCTGGAGCACTGGGATGGATGGGAATGAGGATGGCTCAAGGTTTGGGTTCCCAGAGTCCTGGAGAAGATCACACCTTCAGAAGAGCCCTTTAGGCAGCTGAAGAAGCCCTGCCCCAGGGTGCAGTGCATAAAATCCAACTCCTGGCCATGGTGTAAGGCCTTTCCCAAATGTCTCCATTTCCATTACCCATTACTCAGCTTATCCCTTGCTTTACTTATCCCAAAGAACGTACTCCAGAGCCAAGGGCACAGCTGTCTTTTCAGAGCACCTTGGGGCCAAAGTAGAATAGGTCATGACTCCCAATCCTTTCTCTCTGCAGTAAAGTCTACATTTTCTGTCTAATGAGTTTGCAGTTCCTCCCACTGCAGTGTTTAAAGTGGTCAGGTTGGACTTCCCTGTGGATCATGCTTTGGCCAGCGGGATGTGGGTAGATGTGACTCACTCTGAGCAAAGGCACTCAGAGGTCTGAAGTTTTTTTTTTTTTTCCTCTTATGCTCTTGGCATTCTCTAGGAAAAGAACTCCCTTCCCCCAGCCCTAGAAATGTCCTGTCCATGGAAGATGAAGAACCTGGAAGAGTCCTAAACCGCAAACTGGAATTGTTTGTCATTCAGAATTATTGCGGCAATCGCACTGTCACAGAGCTTGTCACTTTGTTTCTTCACTACCTTTGCGAGCTCCTTTCTATTTCTGGTTCTGGCTGTCGCTTCTGCCTGGGATGTGATGTTTCTCTCAACTGAACACCCCTTCCCAAATTTTCTGAGCAAGGATATGTACACTTGCACATTGAGTTTCAGCTTAAGCGTCACTTCTCAGGGGAAGGAAGAGGGAGAAAGAGGCTCCAGTTCATTGCCAGTTGGCTTCGGTGCTTTTGAACCTGTGAGGCAGAAGATCATGGTGCAGACCAAGCACAAAGGTGCCAAGAAATCAGTCTTATCGCGCCCCCAGTGGCACAGTAGTGAACACATTTACAGAGGACAGCCAATGATGGCCACCTTCACAATCTGAGAAATGGTTATTTTCTTTTATTTTTGCTCTTTATTCATCTCCTCCTCAAACATAAACTCATGGAAAACAAAGACTGTCCTGTCCACTACACGATCCTCCATGCTCAGGACTGAGCCTGACACAGAACTGGTGCTCAGTGTATTTTTATTCCACATACTAATGCATGTATTAGATTTTTAAAAGCCCTCAGAATTAGAGAGCTAGTGTATAGATTATTAAGTATCACTTTCTTCATGGGAACACTGACCTATCTAGATTAGGAAATCTTAATTTCAAATATCTATTTTTTTTTCCTGTAAAAAGCTCACACTTTTCAGACTGTTGACCCGATTCTGGATTCACAGAACCTGGATTTTTCAAAGGAGCTGTCACCGAGCGCTCTGACCTTCAAGGTTCAACCTCAATGCAGAAATCAGCTCATTGGATGTCAGGTTTCTGAGGTCAAAACCCCCACCAGGGTGTAGGCTTTGTTTCACAGCTTGCTCTTGACCCTGAGGTTAGGCGTGGGAAGAGGGGCATGCTCCGGACCAGAAAGGTCAATCTCATTTAATCACCCTCTGAGGGGCACAGAGCCCCTCGTTAGTGCAGACTGGGGAAAACAGACCAGCTGCTTCATCAGAACAGATGCCAAGCCTAACGTCATCATCTTAGGACCCTGAATTCTTTTGACCTGGAGACCTGCTCAGAGGGCACCATTCTAGGGCTGAACTACATGGAGAAATCCTGCTTCTTGGGTTTCACATTCATTCCTCAAGCGCACACTAGGAAAGTTATTTCTGAAGACTGGACCTTCCAGCTCTGTCCGTGTAAAGCCAGCCCTGGATGCATGGACCTTGCTGCCAGAGGCCTGCCTGGAGTCCACAGAACAGTTGATTCCACTCTTGTGTCCCATGGCGTCTCCCATTCTTTGTGCCCTGTAGCTGGTTACACAATGGATCTTGTGTGGCAAAACAGAAATGTCTAGTGGTTTATTTCTCATTGTTTCCCATCTCCTCATTGGTGGCTCTTGTTCATATTTTCTCAATCCGAACAAATTACTCTCTCTTAATTAAAAGGTAGTCATTGTTATCCCAGTGAGTGGCACATGCCTGTAATCCCAGCACACCAGAGGCAAAGGCAAGAGGATCTTGAGTTCAAGGCCAGCATGGGCTACATAGTGAGTCCCTATCTCAGTGAATCAAAGGCTGGGATGTAACTCAGTGGTAGAGGACTTGCTTAGCATGCACAAGACCCTGGGTTCAATCTCCACTACATCCCCACTTGCAAAATGGCTGTCAGACATATGGGACACATTGCATAAGGGATTACATTTATTTAGGAAAGGTAGGGAAACTGCATGCACATAATCCTTTCTAACCACGGTTGACTTAAAAACTTAATACTTCAGAATAATGAGCCTCCGCAAGACTTTCTAGGTTGCTATAGTGACTATGGAAGTACAAGTTGTTGATGAGATGGAATCCAGGGATTTTAATTAATTGGCACAGGGGGACTCTGTGCTGCCAGGAGGGACGTTCCTCATTTAGGGAGATTTATCCACTTTGGCATTTCAAGAGCCCACAGATCTCTTCCATTAAAGTTTGTCCCCGCTCTGAAGGGAACTGCACATCACAGGACTTCTGATCTGATTTGTGACTGGGTGTAATTTGGGATGCCACTGTTTCTATGAGCTCATCTTAACTCCTTTGCTACATGTGCAGTGTTCCTGACAGGGGAGGCCTTGTTCGGACTGCTCTTTGTATCTCTCCATACACAGGTAACAGGTCTTCAACTCTGAGCACTCGACAGATGAGTAATGGCCTCCTGCAGCCATGCCCGTGCCACTTGGTTTGATTTACTTTTCATTTTTTGATTCTGTATTCTGCTAGAGGTGGTATTTCTGAGGTTCCATGAGCTCAAGGTGACTGGTTGCAAGGTGTATGGTTTTCCTACTTGGACAAAGCAGATGGTTACTGTCGGCGGTGACAGGCTTTGGGACAGGTCGTCTTCATTTTCCTTGTTTATAGATGGGCACTTGGTACGAATGCCTGTCATTAACCATTACTGGTCACTGCCTGCCTCCCTGATGGGCATCTAGTCCAGGTGGCTTCCTCTTTTCCTCTTCACTCCTATAACTCTTCTTACTTAGCTTGGTTGACCATTTTGTTTTTGTTTTTTCAAGTATAAATCAGCTCAGGGCTCTGAGAGGGACAGGGTGAGTGATGAAGCAGACCTAGCAGCCTCATAAAGAAGCAGAAAAGGAAGTCCCAACAGGCTTCTCAGGTCTCACATCAGCCTGCACTTCACAGAACAATGTGACATGAGACCCACAGGCTGGACCTGGGTCCCCTCTCCATGTGACAGAGCCAGCTGCTTTGCATATGCATCAGAAAGCTGCAGTGCGAGATCTCCACCCTCAAAGCATTGAGTGTTGGCTAAACACACGCAAGATCTCATCATGGGCTTCCTAAGATCATAACAGGTCACAGCTTTGCCACCTCCGTCTCCTCCAAGAAGGAGGGAAAGGGAGGCAGAAAATTCCCCCAACACACACAGGAGTCTTCCAGGCTGGGAAGGATGAAAAAGGGAGATCTACAGATGAATATGCAAATGGAGTGGGCATGGAGGGGCCTCAGCAGAGGACATGCTCTAAGTTAGGAAAAACCAAGCAGGAAATACAAGTGTTAGTTTGGCTGCCAGGAATCTGAAATCCAAACAGGGGATTCATGGGAGGCAACGGTTGCTGGAGAGACCAGCCCAGGGACAGAAGCAGGTAAGAGGGAGTCTTCAAGGCAGTAGCTGAACCGTTGAGTTGTGAGAAAGCAGAGGTGTTGTGCTAAGAGGCTGTGCTCTGACAGCTCCAGGTAAATCATTCACTCATTCTTTCATTGATTCTTTCCTATATGAACAAATTCCTATATGATGCACTTACTCAATGTATACATTGTGCTGGAACTTTTCACGTGCTAGAAATAGAGCATTTCTTATAACACAACAAGCCTGCAGCCTAGGCCTGTGGCGTCTAATGCCGTCAAATCTCAGAAGCTAAGCAGGGTCGGGCCTAGTTAGTCCTTTGATGGGAGACCACTTGAGAGCACTGTGTGCTGTAGGGTGGGAGAAGGGCCTGGCAACCCACTCCCAAAAAACAATTGGCCATTGAAAACCCTTTGAATAGCAGAGAAGTACTGACAATAGTGTTTCATCTATTGTACATAGAGTTTTGAGTCGGACCCTGATTTGATGGCACCTAACAACAATAACAACATAACACAAAGTCCCTGTTTTGTGGAGATTAGCATTTACCAGAGGAAACAGATGATGAAAAGACACATAAATCTTTATTGATAGTAAATAAAGTAACAACACAGCATATGATGTCATATGTGACTGGGAAACTTGAAGACAAATACATACACATAAATATATATGGAATAGTCAAGGAGGGTTGAAGTGGGTAAGGGGATTTCAACTAATACCACCACAGAAGACTTCAGCTAGCACGCAATATCCAAGAAACATTTCTAAGGAAGACAGGACTTGGCTGGTACAGATGTCATAAAGACATGCATTCTCAAGAGATGGATGAGCAAGGTACCTGGTGCACTGGAGATGTTCACTGCAGTGGTGCAGAGTGAATCGGAAGAAATGTCAACCGTGAGGGCAGCCAGGTGAGGGGGACAGTTTGTGGAAAGTTGTTTATAAGTACTCTGATTTCAGGTGAATGCCAAGAGAATGCTTTATGGGTGTGGAACAGGAAAGAGATGGCGATGTGTCGGACCAGCATTCAAGGTGCATCCATGGGGAGGAAGTGAGATAATTCTGTACATGATTCCCAGGTGGATCCAGCGGCCATCTTGAGAGATTCCATATGGACTGTTTGGGAAATGTGAGTCAAGAATAACGAAGGGTTGCTGCCTGCCACATGGAAGGATGGCCGAGATGGGGAGGACAGCAGAAAGTGTGTGTGGTGGGTGTGCAGGGTGGTGGTGAGGCATGGGAGTTTCACTTAGAGGTGTTTCTTAGGATCTGAGCAGAAGCAATGTGTATAGAGTTGGACAAAGGGGTCTTAGGGAGACTTGGAGAGATAAATTCTATAATTCTTATTCTTATATATTCAAACTAACTTTTTCCCAAACCAATGAATTCCCCCCCCACCACCCCCGTGCAATTCTAAATAGATGTCTGTGACCTTTGTGTATTGGTCTAGGTAAATATGAGTATTCTGGGGACTTAACCTTATGCAGCCAGTCCAGCCCCGGCCTAATCTCTGCCACCTTGGTCATGAATTAAATCCCTGCTTTGTAATCTGTTGCTCTTTACCCTTCTCCCAGGCATTGCAAGCGCAAGCCTGCTCTTCGTGCATGAAGATGTAATTGTGGAGATGCCCAATGGGCAATTGCCAGAGTGTCTGCCTCCTGCTGCAACTTCTCCCTTGGAGACTAGTGTGACCAACAGAGGCTCACATTATAGGTGACCTCAGGGCCAGCCAGCATCTCCAGTGCTTGGATATATGGCCATGGTCTCAATAGACTTCTCCCTTTTGGATGAGCCAGTTTGTTCTTTAGGGAGTTAAAATGCCACAATTTAAACAGCCCACATAGGCAGGAACACAGCAATCTTGTACAGGAAATAGGGAGAACGTTTCACTCTTTGATAATCCACTAGCAAAAGCAATTTGAAGGCCCTGTGAATTATTCTGCGTTTTGATTTTTCCCATTGGATATGCAACTATATAATGCACCAGCCCAGGAATGCAGAAGGAATGAATGTAAAGTTAATTAGTAAATGCCTATGTGCTACACTCAGTTTTATCTAACATGGGACCCAAAGTCATACTGAGCTTACAGGGAAATTTGATGCATCCACTTTGACTATTTGAGTTTCTTTTGTGTTTCCATATAAACTTTAGGTCTATTTTTTTTCTATTTCTTTGAAGAATTTCATTGGTATCCTGATGGAGATTGAGTTGAATTTATACATTGCTTTTAGTAATATAACCATTTTTACAACAGTAATTCTGACAATCCATCAAAATTTGAAGTCTTTCTATCTTTTACTGTCTTTTACAATTTCTTTTTGCATGATTCATAGTTTTTATTGCAGAGGTCTTAAATATCTCTGGTTAAGTTTTGCCTAGGTTTTATTTTTATTTATTTATTTTTTGTGGCTGTTATGAATAAGTTTGTTTTCCTGACTTTTTTTTTCAGTAACTTTGTTATTGGTATATAGAAAAGCTAGTGATTTTTGCATGTTGATTTTGTATGCTATTTTTTTTCTGAAAGAATTTTCTGATAGAAACTTTAAGGTCTTTTAAGTATAGGCTCCTGTCATTTGCAAATACAGATAATTTGACTTCTTCCTTTCCTATTTGTACCCCTTTTATTTGTCTTTTTATTTTTATCCAGTGATGTGTTTGGCTCTTTATTTATGGGACATTAAAATTAAAACAATGCAATCATGTTTCAAATAGCCCATGCTGCTTCGTGATGTAGCACTTCCTTTGGCGCCCACATCTGCCCTGTGAGTGTGTTCACCATGGGACTCATGAAGACTCTGAGATGCAGAGAGTTAAGTCAGTTTCTCAGGGTCAGATGGTCAGTGCGGTGACGACGAACTTCATCAAGTTATTTGTGACCTCAAGTGTATGTCTTTATTTTGATAAATAAATGCTGTATTGGCCTACGGATGTTGGGAGAGGGAAACAGATTGTTTGAGGTGCTATGGCATGTGTAGGGACATGGTGATATTTATGGCAGAGTCATGCATTCATTCACTCTGTGCCCATCCATCCATTCATTAATTTACCCATTCAATTACCAGGTTTTCACTGTGAGTCTGCTATGTTCAAAGTACTATATGGAAGTCAGAGATGGCCTGATGATGAAGAGAAAAACCTGTGCTCAAGGTCAGTCTTGTATGGGAGAAAAATGTGCAAATTATTTTCATACATGGCACATTTGAGGGAGTAAACAGTGTAATGGAATTGAAATCCATAACATGCATAAATAATAAAGATAAGAGCAAAAAATTAATGACATTTATAATAGAAAAGAAAGAAAATAAATGAAACTCAAAATGAGTTCTATGAAAGGATCAATAATATTGATAACCCTCTAGCCAGGCTGAGCAGTAATAAGAGAAGGTATGCATTACCAATAGGGGGAATGAAAGGTGTAGCCTCCTCCGCATGGTATAGATATTAACGTAGTAAAAAGGGGACGTTATGAGTGACTTCATACCTGTACTTTTAAGACTTAGAGCAGACAAATCCCTTGAAAAGCATGTACTACTTACTTACTACCCAAGCCCATTCAGAAGAGATAGGTCAACTGAATATTCATATATTCTTACTGAACTCATATTTTTAACTCCCTGTATAAAGAAAAATCCAGGCGCAGATAACTTCCCTGGTGAGTGCTGCCACACACCTACGGGAGAAGTGATGCCTGTCCTGCACATACTTTTGTAGGTAATAGAAGAGGAGGGAGCACGTCACAGCTCACGTGGCATAACCAGGCTGTCCTGATACCAACCCCAAAGGCAGAAATTACAAGAACAGAAAACTGAGGACTGCTCTTGTACTATAAATGTAATATTTTTTACAAAATATTAGCATAACAAATCCAGCAGTGGAAAAAAGGGCAATATGTCATAAGCACTCAGCATTTATCCCAGGCATTGAAGGCTATTTCAATACTCATAAATCAATGAGTATAATTCATTATCTCTAAAGACTAAAGAAGAAAAACCATAGGATCCTTTCAACGGGTGCTCTAAAAGCATTTGACAAAATTCAACATCAATATATGACCCCCCCAACATCTTAGCAAAATAGGAATAGAATGATTTTATTTTAAGAAAAGGAATCTGCACAAATCTTATCTTTAACATCGTAATGAAGACTGAAAGACCAACAATTTTCCTTGTAAGGAGAGAAACAATACAAGGACATTCATTTTTATCCTTCTTATTCAACATTACATTAGAAGTCCAAGTGAGTGAATAAGGCAAGAAAAAGAAATAAATGGTTTAATAGGTATATGTATTAAAAAGAAAAAATTGCCTGCATTCATAGATAACAAAGGTGTCTATACATGAAATCAAATAAATCTTTTAAAAAAGCAAATACACACAATTAGCGATTATGTCAAGTTTGCAGCATACACTGTCAATATGAATGGCAATTGTACTTTTATACAGTAGCAATGAACAAATTGAAATAGAAATGTAAAAAAGCACCATTACAATAATCCCCAAACCTATGAAATATGTAGGAAGATGCTTAGCAAAATGTATGCAGAATCTATGTACTGAAAACTGTAAAATACTGATGAAAGCAATTAAATAGAGTAAAACGTGGTGCTGTGTACTAACAGACTCTACAGTGTTAAGACATCATTTCTCCTCAGAACATATCTACAGAGTCAAGGCAGTTTCCATCAAAATCCCAAATGATTTGGCAGACATATACAAACTAACTCTAAAATGTATACCGTGGGCTTAAACATAAAAAATATCATGCTCATGGCACAGTGTTGGGTGTTTTATTCTGTTCTACATAGCGTTGCCTGCAGCCATAGCCCTGTGACATCTGATCCCGTCAGATCTCGGGAGCTAAGCAGGGTCGGGCCTGGTTAGTACTTGGATGGGAGACCGCCTGGGAACACCAGGTGCTGTAGGCTTGGGAGAAGGACCTGGCAACCCACTCCCAAAAATCAATCCGCCATTGAAAACTCTATGAATAGCAGAGAAGCACTGACAGTAGTGTTTCGCCTGTTGTACACAGGATGGCTATGAGTCAGACACCAACTCAAGGGCACCTAACAACAACAACAATATGTATACAGAAGGGGGGGGGAAGAAAGCAGACAAGAGATTTTGAGTAGCTAAAATGATCTTGACAAGCAACAAAGCTGTAGGTCTTAAGTTTCAAGTTTTCTGAATTCCTGCTTTAATATAAAGCTTCAAAAGTCAAGCTAGTCTGATACTGGTAAAAGGATAGTCAAATAGATCAGTGATTTTTAAAAATGCTCTCAAAAATGGGCCCACACTTATATGGGTAATACCATTCCAAAGGAGCAAAGTTAATGGCATGAGCAAAGTGCAGTCATTAAAACCAATGGTGCAGGAGCAAGTATATACAAAGAACACGAGAAAAGTGAATCTTAATCCATTTGCCACCTACCCATTCCAGAAACCAACTGAAATGTGATTACAGTCTTAGAGGTAGAACCCAAAATTATAAAAATTCTATGAGAAAACATGAAACTGTAAGAGAAAAAGAGTAAGACCTCAAATTAGACAAATAACTCTTAGATATGATGCAAAACACATGATCTACAAGAGAAAATTGATAAATTTAGCTTCCAGAAAGTTAAGAACTCCTGCTTTATTAAAGACATTATTCAATGAATGAACAGACTATTTGCATAATGGAAGAAAATGTTTTCGAAGGTCATATCTGTGAATGAACTGGTGTCTAGAATACAAAATAACTCAGAACTCAAGTTAGACATTGACCAGGGTGTCCTTTGCAAACTGTGTTGAAGAGGTGCACAGAGGTGCCTCAGACGTGTGGCTAGGATTGAGGGGAGAGATGTGTGGTAGGCATCAAACTTCCTCTCCTCACCACTCATGGGCTTTACAGTTGTTTTAGGGGCCATTGTGTCCGTGTCCGACTCATAGCAACCTTGTTGTACAACAGGTGAAACAGTATTGTCAGTGCTTCTCTGCTATTCATAGGGTTTTCAATGGTGGATGGTTTTTTGGGAGTGGGTTGCTGGGTCCTCCCCCACAAGCCTACAGCACCTGGTATTCCCAGGTGGTCTCCCTTTCAATTACTAACCAGGCCCGACCCTGCTTAGCTTCTGATCTGACCAGATCCAACACCACAGTGCTAATGGCTGCAGACCCTGCAGGCCCTCCAAATTTTAGTTCTCCTAAAATAAGTATAGATGCTGCCTCCTCCTCCTCCTCCTCCTCCTCCTCCTCCTTCTCCCCCTCCCCCTATAATCATACTTTCCTATTCCAAAAATAGAATTCAATGGTGGAAATAATTGTCTGCCTTTACCAAAGTGTATTGTTAGTTCTTAAAGTGTGAGTATTATGAAGCACTTTTCTAAATCTAAAAGACTTATTAAAAATACATAAAGAATGAACAAAATTAATATTTATAGACACAATCATATAAAAATGTACTTTTTGCAAGTGTGCCAGCTGCCAAAATTTATGAGATCCCTTTTCTCTGGCTCCTAGAATATAACTTTAAAAATACATAACAGTAATTCCAGCTTAATTTGATTGTCCTGCTGCACTATATTTTGGCAGTGCTCCTACATTTGGTTTAGCTTAGAAGTCAGAGAGAAGAAGTAAGAACCTATAGTGTGGGCTTAGCAGGATTAAATGGCCAATATCAAAAAAGTCATGCTCCATTTCTTCCCTTGCTGAATTTTTCCCAAATCTGGTGCTGAATGCCTTTTAAAAAATTCATTTCTCTTCATTACTATCACTTGCCAATATAAAAGTCAGCCACCAGCTTACAAGTCATCCCTGTGATAAGAATTTGCCCTTTAACAGCACAGAGGATCTCTGTACTTTTCAATTTGTGTGTTCTTATACCTCCCTAAGCACATATCCAGTCTTCTCAGGGATTACAAAGATTGTGCTCAGTGTGGTAGCACTAGTCTGTAATTCCAGCAGCTCGGGAGGTGGAGCCAGGAGGATGATGAGTTCCAGGCCAGAGGCAGGCTGTGTAACTTAGAGACCCTGACTTTAAGAATGGGCTGGGGTGTAGCTCAGTAGTAGAGCAGTTGCAATGTATTTGTGAGGCCCTGGGTTCGACTCCCAAACACACACACACACACATTCACACACACACACACACACACACACACACACACACACACACACACAAAATGATAAAGATTGTTGTTAGGTGGAGTTGGATCTGACTCATAGTGACCCTATGTACAACAGACAAAACACCACTTGACACTATGCCAGGCTCAGCACTACTGTCAGTGCATCTTTGCTATTCACAAAGTTTTCAATGGCTGATTTTTTGTGGTGGGAGGAGTAGGCTGCCAGGTCCTTCTCCCAAGCCTACAGTACCTGGTGTTCCCAGACGGTCTCCCATCCAAGTACTAACCAGGCCGAACCTGTTTAACTTCCAGGATCTGACTGGATGGGATGCCACAGTGGTACGGCTGCAGGTTTGTAATGATTGAGGCAATCATGATTTTGCATATGATAGGTGCACCTATTTCAATGAAATGGGAATCTGCGGTGCCTGGCTCATTGTAATGTCAGGTGTCTTTTCCCATGCTCCATCTCCTTTTGAGTTACCAACAGTCCCAGAGGACATCACTCTCAGCCCAAATTCCAGCCTCCAAGTTAGGATCATCATTATGCTATGTAGTTAATTAGAAGTACTGCGGTTGAAATCCAGGAAATGCCTGAGAGCTCAAATGATGGTGGTGTGTGGTCCAGTAATGTGGAGTGAGGGCGCTCCATGCCTGTGGTCCTCAGATGCCAGCATGTACGCACATGTCAGGGACAGGGGAAAGGGTTGTACACTGTGGCTCCAGAGATGGCTGTAAATTTCTCAGTTAGTAGAGGAGTCTATTTTTCCATAAAGCCTTGAAGCAAATAGTTCATCCGAAAAGGCTTTCCGAGGGCAACCCACAGATTGAGCTTTGGTTGCATTGTTCTGTGCTTTGTGGAGCTCAGTTGTGATCGTTCTTGCTAGAATGGAGTGGTGCAGCAATGCATTTCACTCTGTTTAACCTTGGGTTTTAAATCATCTCTTTCACAGTTTTGTCTTTATCTGCAGAACCAAGTTCACATCACAGGTCTGAGAGTGTGATTCTTAGAGTCTTGCTCACAACTTTGACTTTAAACTCACATCTGGAAAGTTAAATTGAAGCGGGCTTTCTGACTGATAAGAGTAGACATTGTACCTGAACTGTCTACACAATGTTTATGCTGGAAATATGCTTTCCTTTGCGAGTCTGGAATCTGAATGTGTGAGGCAGATGGTATGACATTATCAATGCTCAGTGCAATCTGGGAGTGCTCAGTCCCTCATGGGCTTCCAGGGTGGAGACATTGCACACATCTTGATGCCTTTTTTCTTCAGTGTGGGGGACTGAACCGAGGGCCTTTGTGCATCCTAACAAACACTCCAATGCCAAGCTACACCTTTAGTCCTTGATTTTCCGAGATGGTCTATATGTAGCTCAGGCTGGCCCTGAACTTGCTTTGTATTCCAGGCTGTCTTTGAACTTGCCATCATCTTGCCTCTGCCTCCCAAGTGCTGGGGTTGCAGGTGGGCACCACCACACCTGGCTTTTTGCTGCATTTCTGTTGCTGGGGAATAGTGTATTGTGTGTGGTCTTCATGGAGAGGGAGAGTACAGGAAGCACACAGAGTTTCCTGTAAACTCTGTCTTTTCCTCGTGATCTGGGTGAGTACCCTTCCTATTTCTCTGTGATACAACTCAGCTTTGAAAATAATAGCACCCTAGACACACAGGGCTGGGATTTAGCTCAATTGGTAGAGCACTGTGCTGCAGTCTCTGAGGTCCTGAGTTCAATTCCCAGCACCGCAAAAATGGGAGAAGGACCTGGCAATCCACTCCCAAGGCAATCCCGAAACAGTCAGCCATTGAAAACCCTATGAGGGGTCACTATGAGTCGGATACCGACTCGACGGCACCTAACAACAACAACAGACCCCACATGTGCTTCTAGGGAATCTCTGAACATATGGGGAGGACTGGGGTCCCTGACCCTGGGCTCCAGGGCAACTGGCTCCTTCTGCAAGAGCATCCTGGTGATCTCAGGAGTCCATGGCAGCAGTGGCCTCACCTAGGTCCAGCAACTTACTTGGAAGGTGAAATAATTGATGAGAGAGCTGGGTACCTTGCATTTTTTGTCAGTTAGACAGCCTTGGGAGGCGTTGACCCTTTTGAAGCAGTAGCTTTAGAAAGCAAGTGTCACAGCAAAGAGTTTTGATTTTCATTTCTTCTTACTAAGAGGAACACTAAGCGTTTTATATCTTTGTAATTCCCACAAACCTAACGCAAGTTGTTTAATCAGAAAACCTGCACTTTAGTAACATTCCACCAACAGATCCTACCGTGAAAGCTCCTTAGAAACCATGAGGTTATTTGGCGTGAATCCTTTTTCATTGTAGATATTACTGAATTGTATTCTGCCCTTATGTGGGCAGAATTACATCTTTGATAAGCTGATACTCATGATTTGTCTCTACATCACACCTGTGCCATGGCAGAACAGATCCAAATCCATCTAAACCCGGGGATGTCTCCTTGGCCTCCATTTGGCTTCTGGGATGTTCCCTCCCACGCAGCTTCCTTCCTGCATTGAAAAGCACTCTGCTATGAGTACTGAAGTGTATTTTGTCTCTAGGGAGACCGTGACTGATGCCATGATCAGCTAGTTGCTGTGGTGGTTGGCTTTGTTGCTGTTTGCCTTGGTTTTCATCTGGGCAGCAGGAGTTCACCTGTTGTACCTTATTTGGAACAGGTCTCTCGTTAGCAATGAGTGATCTTTCCCAGTCTTGCTTCATAATAAGGTTGTAGGAGCCACTAATAGACAGCATGCCAGGCCCCCTCTATAGCAGGGGATGGGCATCTCCCTAAAGGCTGTCCTTCAGCATATTAGTGGAATGTGGAGGGAGCTGAAAAACGTGTCTACTAGGTCTGGTCATATTTGAATTTAATAAGCAGTCTTGGACTCCTTGACATCACTCCACAGGCAAGATTTGTAGTGGGCACAGAGGTTGGAGGTTGCTCTGGGTACTCCATCCTGAGCAACTGCAGTTGCTGATTAATCAGATCTGCAGCCAGTGCTCAACAAGAACTCTTCAGTGCCATTGCTAGGTCTATTTAGGAGGACAAGAACTGCTTCTTATGTATTTGAAATTCGCTTTTGCTTAACTATTACTCCACAAAGTCATGGGAATACTGCCTTGCATTTCTTTCCCCCAAAGCAAGTTTGCCAGTGACTTGTTTGAGACCTGGTATCCTGGAGCAGACTGCCTGCTGATTGGCAGTGGGTTTCCAGGGTACACTTCAGGCAGATGGTCCTTTTATGTTCTCTTATAAACCAGAATGTGCAAGGTGTTCTGGAAACAGCTTCCCCCTGAGTTGTATACAAATGGATGCACAGGTGAAAGGAGTCATTGTAAAATGTCAGGGAGAATGTAGGCCCCCTAGGTGCACTGTCAAATAACCAGAAATGGTCATCATTTGCCTGACCAGGTTCAACACTGTGCACTTTCTACAGTTTCCTTCACACAGTGGTTCAAACGGGCAGTAGCCCTTCTAATATCCCTGGGAGAATTCAGTGACCCAGGGTTAAGTATTGCCGATGTGCACGAGCTCTAATTATTACATCCAGTAGACCCATGATGCCCGTGTCCACCTAATAGAGTTTAGATGTTTTGTATTTACTTCACATTGTTGTTGTTGGGTGCCGTCCAGTTGGTGTCCAACTTATAGTGACCCTAGGTACAACAGGTGACACGCTATTGTCAGGGCTTCTCTGCTATTCATAGGGTTTTTCAATGGCAGATTGTTTTGGGGGAGTGGGCTGCCAGGTCCTTCTCCCAAGCCGACAGCACCTGGTGTTCCCAGGCGGTCTCCCATCCAAGTACTATCCAGGCCTGACCTTGCTTAGCTTCCGAGATCTGATGAAATCAGACATCAAAGTGGTATAGCTGCCAGCATTTTGTCAATACTTAGCACACTGCAAAATATAAAAATATAAAAGGATAGATCTTGGAGTGTTACTTGGAGTCAGCTGAGTGGTAAAGAATTTAGACAAAATTCATGAAGACATTAGGTCACCTTGACCAGTACATATTCTGACAAAACTTTGTTATGTGTATTTTCTAAAAAAAAACAAAAAAACAAAAAAAACAAAAACAACCAAAAAAGTCAGCTAAATGAGTTGGAAGAGAATTGGTGGTTGTTGGTCAGTGTCCTCAGTAAGAGATTCTAGGTATTTCTGTGGCAGGAATGTGACAGCACAGTTTTAAAGGTTGTATCAATATCATTGGTACTTATAATATGTTTTTATCAAAACAGCTCTTGGTGGTGCATACATTTTTTATTGAAGTTTTATTGGAGCACTTCTAAGCCCACTCCTTTCTGTACTATCTGTGGTTACATTTTCTCCACAACACCAGAGGGAGTCATTGGAATGGAGTTCATTGCATCACAAGTCTAAAATATTTACTATCTAGATATTTAAGAAATGGTTTGCTGAGCCCTAATTTAGAATACACAGCTCCCTAGACTCAAGCCTCTCCCCTCATTTAGCAGCTCTGTGACTGTAGGAAACTACTTAGGTTTTGGAGTCTTGGTTTTCCAATGAGATGAAACAGGTCTTACCTCATGAGTATACCTCATGAGTATAGTCTGAGGATTAAACATGGAAATAGAGGCATAGCTAGGTCTTAGCATCATATAGTAAGAAGTTGCACATGTTAGAAATGCCTCTCATCTTTAATTCTGTGTGCTTTTGGACAATCGGGTGAATTTCAAATTACTTAACCAGTGAATAAGTCAGAGTTCCTACCAATCATAATGGACACCAGCTGGAAGCAGCTGGAAGCAGCTGGAAGCCCAGGGCACAGCTGTGACCATGGCTGCTGGCTGTGCCCTGGCCCTTTCTCAGGGCACTAAAGGGAAAGACTGCAAGGTACGTCCACACACAGAATATTCCAGGGCCCAGTAAAATTTTACTTGTTGTTGTTAGGTGCTGTCAAGTTGGGTCCAATTCATAGAGAGTGTACATACAACAGAATGAAACTCTCCCTGACATAGCAATGCCCAGCGCTGTGTCCGTGCTGCTCTGTTCTTCTTAGGGTTTTCAATGGCTGATTATTTCAGGATTGTTTCTGGAATGGATGGCCATGTCCTTCTCCCATTTTTGCGGTGCTGAGGATCAAACCTAGGACCTCAGAGTGCACAGAATAGCACTCTACCTGAGGTAAACCCCAAACTTTTACTTAGTGCTCTTAATTTTATGAACTTCCAGGAGGACAGTTTTACTTGTGATTGTATTTGCTTTACTTTTAAATTTTTCTATTTATTTTGAGTTTTACTAAATGTTTTGCCAACAGTTAAAGGGTATGGATCACCTTAAGGAGCTTTCGCTTCTGTTCCCTAATACTGTTTACAGGAACACATGATGTATCCTCTCAAATAATCTGTTTTATCACACTTTGCTTTCCTTTTCTCCCAAGCTCCCTGGGACTCAGTTTCCATCCAAGCATGGATAAGTGATGTTTTTTTCTTATAGATTCATCTGGTATGTGGAACCATACCCCATCCTGGGACAGATGGGTTACTCTCTCTAATGTTCTATGTACGTCTAGCCTATGGATAGAAAGGATCTTATCCATTTCTAATGACATTACTAGCATAAACCATAGCACCTTAAAACAGCTATTAGTATTATAAGATCCTCATTTCAGTCATTTAAAAATACTTAAGAATATCTTTACAAGGAGATAGATTTATGAATGCACAGAGAAGAGGGCATAGTCTATTTTTAATGAATATATTCTGCATAATGTTCTTAATAAGATGTACTAAGTTCATATCTACATTTGCTTGAATACAAAAGACCTGAAATGAAATCCTTGGACTTCAAATAATGTGAGCTGACTCCAAAGATACTGGTGTCTAAAATATTCTGATACGATTTAAGGATAAAGGACCATGGTAAACCTAATTTCACATTTGGAGTCATCATTGAAGTTTTCTTCCCATTGTTTTAAATGTCTTGAGTTCATTTGAGCTATTTGTGCAAAATCTGAGTTCCAGTTTGGAAGATGCAGGTATTTCTAGCCTCTCCCTCCTTTCTACTGCTTCTACTACTAATTATGATTATTTGCACAGATTTCTAAGGCACATAACATTTACATACTGGTGAATTTCCAATATCCACATTTATTGAATTCATTCCATATCTCCATTGTCCCACCCCCTTCATCATTGAGTTAATGACTTCATCGCCCTCCAGGTTCCAGAGGTATTGTAATATGTTCTTTGCTAGGAGTCACTACCAAATCCCTTCAAATCAATGGTGGAAGGGATTTTCATCTTTTCCTTGCTTCACCATTATTTTTAATATGATTCTGAGAACAAAAAGATCAGATTATGTGTTCAATCTACTGTAGTAGATTGGAAATTTCAATATGTTTTTTTTTAATAAGATGCTCTATAAGTTTAGGGATTTTCATTCAATCATGTGTTCAATAAGCATGAATTGATGGGCTAGATGTCAGACTCTGAGACTAGAGCTGGGCCCAGAGGAAGGTTTAATCTCAGCTGTTGGCATTAGTGAGCTCATTAAGACCCTGGGAAGTATTTTCTACACAGTAACAGTATTCTACTTTCTGGCAGAAATGTCTCTAGTGAAAAATGAAAAATTATCTCATAATTAAAGATTGAGATTAAAATGGTGATATCCTCAAGGGAAGTCAATCTGCCTTCATTTATTTAACGTCAGATGGAGAAGGGCTGGATTCTTTCCAGAGCATGTAAAGGGGGTGAGAAGCAGTTAGTAAAACAAAAACATCTTGCTGTGAACCTCAGGGCTGACTTGCCTGTCTTTTAAGCCTTCCTGGAATCACGTCTTCCTGTGGCTGTTGAGGAAGTTTGTTTATAGATGATTATTATAAAGTCTTGTTCTCTCTCCAGGGAGGGCAGTTTAGAGAGAGAGGCAGTCACTCTGCACAATGGAAGTAGAAACCTAATGGAAAAGAACAAAGGCTAATTCCTGGGAGATCCATGCTGCTGTTCTGTGATTTTCCAACCACACCGGCTTTTCCTGTGCAGATCCCCTGTGGACCATTCAGAATTCCCACTTGACAGGCAGTCGTGTAAAAACCAAGCTGGCTCCTGCAGGCAGCCGATCCAATTCTGGAAAGAAGGGACCACCTTGTTTTCTGTTTGGCATCTGTCTGAGACATTGTTGCCCCTGGGACCTGCTAAGAAATGAGGGAACAGAGTCCCCCAGGGCACAGCTTTGCTCTTGTACATCTTTGCTGCAAGGTGGCAGCAGACTGATGCAGAGAGCAATGAGAAACCAGAGTTCAAATGGTGCATTTCCAAAGGAGAATGGCATGCAGCAGAATTCTCGATGTGCAAAGGAACAGGGAAACTCCAGTGGGTAATCACACAGACTGTCTTTGCAAAGCCCACTGTTCACCACTCACTGACACGCCAGCAGAGCCACCTCCCGGGATGCTGGGGTGCTGACCTGTTCAGAAGCACTCTTCTTAGTTCTCCTGCTCGTCCTTCTTTTCCTCATTTCCACAAATGGATTCCATTCTCTGCACTGCCAACATGTTCTCCCTAAGCGAAAGAAAATGGGCCTTCAAGAAGCCCAGGGCTCAGACAATACCAGGATATAATACTAAGAGGGAGGATGGGGGCTTTCCTTCGAGCTTTGGGTCAGGACATCCCAGGGAGGGACTTCTGTGAGTACAGCTTGGGGCATGGGCCCATCCTTTCACTGAGCATGGCATCTAGCAAGATGGCTGCCTGGTGCCTTGGCTGGCCAGAGTCCAGGGTTGGCTCCTGGAAGACAGCAGGGGCTGCTGCATTAGGCCAAATGTGCAGTGATCCAGTGCCAAGCCTGAAACGAAACGACTCACAGACAACAGCCTCCAAAGGCACCCATAGCTCCCTCCTGAGAACCTGGGAATACCTGACTTTCCAAAGCAAAGGGGCACTAAGTTTGGAGATGAGATTAAAGTGGCTGCTCAGCCAGCCAACTTTAAAATAAGGAGATTGTTTTAGTATTTTATGTATACACGTAAGTGGGGAGCAGAGCAGTGGATATATTCGTTATGCAACTATTGAATCTGTATGCTTAATGCTTCCGTATCCTTAAATTTTTACAGAACCAGATACATAGAAAAAAGTGAGACTTTTAATTAACCTAAAAAGGCAGTATTTGCAACCATGGGTCATACCTTGACTTTTTTCTCTTTTTTGGATTTTCATAAAGTTGCCTCTGCATTTTGTGTTTTTCCCTCTCCCTCTTTACCCCTTATGTTGTTCTTCCTTCCCATCAATATCTCCATCACCACTCCCTCCCGAGTCGCCTCCCCACTCATATTGGGTCAGCTTGTATTTTCCATTCTTGTAAAAGTAGGGTTGTACATTTATCTATACATGCATATACGTATATATGTATGATTTTTTTCCCTGTAAGATAGTTTTAACTTCTGTATATAAGTGAGAATATGCAATACTTCTCTTTTTTGAGCCTAGGTTTTTTTCACTTGAAATGATATTCTCCAGTTCCGATTATCTTGGATCATTTATTTGAACCCAATGTGTAAAAATATTCTTAGAAATGGAGGAAGAGGCCAGAAGAGAGGCTGAGATGAAGAGATTCGATGATGGAGGCAGGTTAGAGAGATGAGAGCTCCTGCCTTTGAAGTTGGAGGAAGGGGCCAGGAGCCAAGGCATTCATGTGGCCTCTTGAGGTTGTAACAGTCAACAAGCTAGATCTCCTCTAGAGCTCCAGAGAGGAACCTGCTCCAGAGACACCTTGAGTTTAGCCCAGGGAGACCCACATCACTTTTCTGGCCCCCAGAGCTGCCCAAGGATAAACACATGCTGATTTAAGCCACTGTGATTGTGTGGCTTTGTTACAGCACCAATAGAAAACAGACTCAAGGGGTGATTTTATGCTGGTATGAAATAGGCTCTCTGCACACTTAGAGATGAGTAGAGGCTGACATCTGCAGAGGAGAGAAAGTCAGAATAACTTTTGTCCTGTTGTTTTACTTGAGCATTTCAGGCCAGGGGAGACATGTTCGAGAAAGAACCACAGTACTCTGAACACAGCTGTCAAGATAGTAAGACATCAGTTGCCTGTGGCTGCTCACAAAATGTGGACTGTGACATTTAGACACATTCATAGTTCAGGCTTGTTCAACTCCAGGGAAAGAAGGTGGACTAAGGAGCACAGTTCATATCGTGGCTCTGTGGTTGGACAGCAACAGGAAGGTTTGGACTCAAAAGATTTGAGAACTCCCAATTTTCTGAGGTCAATTGTTAAGCGGGGGATGCAGGCAGATCCTCTAATCTCTCTGAGCCTTTCATATAAGTGCAATGACAATAATAGAACCAGACATTTCTACCCCACAGATTGTGATGAGGAAGTACAAACGCTGTCAACATGACCTCATTTAATACAAAAAGCTCCACCACGGAGATAAGAGAATGAGTTCTGGGATATTCTTCAAGTTCCCAAAGAGAGGAGATTCCCAGGGACTCCTGAGACCTTGGCTGATAAAGATAACTTGCCTCTCTCAGTTTTCATATCCCAGAAAGGGGCTTAAATACAGGGCACTTAGAGCTGATGTGGAAATTCTAAAAGTTTCTCTCTGATTCTTATGCAGTCTGTCTGCCACTTAGAGGAACACATCATGGTGTCGATAACATTTCTTCTCAGATGCTTTTAAAATGCCTATCATGGGTCCCCAGGCCATTTACTTTACAGAGTTTATCTGTGCAGTTGACACTCAACTGACAGACCATGACAGAAGGATTATATTTTTCCATTTGGACGAAAGCTGGCGGTGTCTGACACTTAGAAATTCCATTTCAGCGGCTGCAAGGAGGCACCCAATTGCTGTGTGCTCACTGTAATTATGGTCAATTCTATGACTTTCTCACATTTGTAGAGTTTTAGCAAATCATTTTAGAAAGGTATCAGGAGCATCGTATCTTTCCAGCAGGACGGAATTATAACAAATCTTTTCTTGAAATACCTTAAGCCAGCGTTGACTTGCCTTATCTGCACTGGCCTTCTAATATATTACAATGTAAGTGGTGTTGCTCCTGAAAATTATTTGGGTTCATTGTTTAATTTTTCATGTTTTGAGAAGGACTACAGGAAAATTCAGTTGTAGGACATGAAAGAAATTAATATGAACTTTCATGCACTTATTAAAATGTGTTATTTGTTCTTCCTATCACTGGGCTACAGATTATTATTAATGACATTTCAATGCCAAGAACTTTTCATTCATTCAATGCCAAGAACGTTTTAGGTGATAGAACACTGGGGATTATTTTTTTCTAATTTTATACATTTAGTGACTTTTTTGTGTGTAATTAACGCTATGCCAATAAAAGTTTGTAAATTTGAGGGACATATATGATAACAAATTTTGGTTTTGTTTTTCTTGGAATTTTGATGAATTCAATAATAATTTCAAGAAATTTCTGATCCCAAGAATTTTTCTGTGACTGTCTCATTGTTGGATGTAATAGTAGTGTCTGCCCAGTCAAACCTTCAGTCCAAATGGCTGGTCATGGTTGCAGAGGGTGAAGGTCAAAGCCTCTTGATTAAGATATAAATGATGATTAGTGAGCTAAGGGTGTAGCTCAATGGTAGAGTGCTTGAGTATCATGTGCAAAAGCCTGGGTTCAATCTTCAGCACCAAACAAACAAACAAAAAAGATGATTAGTGAGCCTTGCCAGAAGACCAAGAGGAAGAGCATTCTTGCCCTGCATAAAGGAAATGTCAAGGTCAAATATGAACCCAGTATTGATGAGCAGCAAGGAGGCAGCAATGATATGGAGGGCATAAACCGGGAATACAAAGACCACCTGAGCAATTCCACAGGAAACCCTGAGAGAGCAGTGCAGGAATGGTTCCAACACGGTGCACTTGTTGGCCACGAGGTGTGGACCACCAAGAGCACCGGCCCTCAGTCCCCCATGGGAGGTGAGGGAAAGAAGCTCCTCCAGGGCACAAGTGCAGACACCTTCATAAGCTTCTCCACTTGAGGGAAGTCATCTGAAGCCAATAACCCTGGCCACCTGACCATGACGTCCAGGGGGCTCATGGACTTGGAGATCAGCGTGTATGCCCTGCTCTGCATCTTCTGCCTGGCCATCCTGGTCTTCTTGATCAACTGTGTGGCATTTGTGTGGAAATACAGACACAAAAGATTTGCTGTGATCGAGCAGGGCAACATCCCCCATTCCCATGACTGGGTCTGGCTTGGGAATGAGGTGGAACTTCTGGAGAACCCGGTGGACGTGACTCTCCCCTCGGAAGAGTGCACGGCCATGATGGACAGGGGGCTGCAGTTCGAGGAGAGGAACTTCCTGCTGAATGGCGGCTCCCAGAAGACTTTCCACAGTCAGCTGCTCAGGCCTTCTGACTATGTCTATGAGAAAGAGATGAAAAATGGACCCACAAATTCTTTGGGGCCAAAGAGGAAGAGGGTCAAGTTTACTTCCTACACCACCATCCTCCCAGAGGATGGCGGCCCCTACACCAACTCCATCCTGTTTGACAGTGATGATGACATCAAGTGGGTCTGCCAAGATATGGGGCTGGCGGACTCACAGGACTTCAGAGACTACATGGAAAGACTTCAGGATCCCATGTCACCCTTTCTTATGTTTCTATTCACCTTTACACCTTCTGTTTCTCAAATTGTTAGAGCAGACAGCTTGGTTAGCCATAGAGGGTAATTTGTTATTGTTGTTGTTGTTAGGTGCCATCAAGTCAGTCTCTGACTCATAGTGACCCTCATAGGGTTTTCAATGGCTGACTGATTTTTTGGGATTGCCTTGGAAGTGGATTGCCAGGTCCTTCTCCCATTTTGGCGGTGCTGGGAATTGAACTCAGGACCTCAGAGACCACAGCACAGCACTCTACCAACTGAGCTAAATCCCAGCCCCAGAGGGTAATTTAGCAAAGTACAATTTGTCAATGTCTGGGGGCTCCCCTTCTAAACAAGCAGCAGAGGCCTGAAAAGCTAAATCCAAATTGGTTATAAGCCCAGATGTGCCCTAACTGTTACATGTGGATATTGCTAAAAGTCAGTGGTTTTGTATACTGCCTTAATAAATTAAAAATACACTTGTATTTTCTTGTTATGAAATTCACTTTGTTTAATACCATTATACACTATTGTTTCAACAAGTTGCTTTTAAGAAAAATAATGAGAAATTTTCTAAATTGCTTTTAAACAAACATGGGCTATGCCTGCAGTATCCAAACTGGTGTGGGCCTGTGGGAGAGACACAGGATGTAGTCCAGCAGTTGAGCTCCCTGGACACCAGAAGACATCTGTGCCACAGAGGAACATCCACACCCATCTCCCAGGTTCTGGAACCCAGGAGGGGACCTCACTGCACCTAGACCTTCAGAGATCACTGCCTTGGAGCCTCTGCTCCTAGGTTTCTTGCCACCTGCAATGAGAGAAAGTAAATATCTGTGTGATCTGACATTTAGACTTATTTGCATGCATTTCTTTTCTTCCAGGGAGATTAATGCTCTTGGTGTAGAAATTGAGATAATATGAGCAGATTTTTAAAGATCTGAAAAGGTTAAAAATAAATTGCACCTCTGGAAAATGATCTTTCATTCCTTTTAGCAACCTAGGTAAAAGGTTTTTGTTGTTGTTGCTGCTGTTGTTTTGTCTTATTTTTTTTTCCAGATGTCCCAATGTGCTAATTAGGAAAAGGGCAAATGTTTCTCACTTTCCAATCCAAGACCCAAATGAGCTTAGCGATGTAGTGTAGTGGCAGAGGAGGTTATGGCTCTCTCTGCGCTTGTTTGTGTTAATATTTTGATTACAGGTATTTACAAGGGGTGGGCGTTGGCTTGCATGGCACCAAGAATGACAGGGGGCTGAAGGTTGAGACGTGTAGCTCTGGAGACATAAGAAAAACTCAAGGCCATTGAGAATTCTACTTGGATCACTGGGGATGGCTACAAGCTTTTCAAGATCGGTGGCGCATTATTTACAGACTCTTCGCCGTCTATTGGTCACACAGATACTTTACACAACTGTCAGTACTGCCTCGGCCACTTTGAAAAATATCACCTTTTGTATTTAGTATGGAAAAGGACATTTCTTTGGCAATCCACAGTTTGCAGACCCTGATGTGTGTTAATGGTCACTGCCCATCAAGCCTGCCCTTTCTCCAAAGCTCAGAGGGATCCTGTAATAATGGACATACAAACTGCCCTCCTGAAACTACTTTGTGAAGCTGCATGAGTCTACAAAGCTGCAGAAAATGAGCATAAGCCATCACTCAGATTTGCTGATCTTCTCTCCCCACCTACATTGTTTCTCAGTAAATTAAATAATCTTTCCCTACTAAAAACTTTGTTTTTTCCCTATGGAATGTAGGAGGTCTGAGTCTGGGATCCTAACAGGTCCTCTCTAGATCTCACTAGGTAGTAGGCAAGGGAGTGAATGTGGGTTCAAAAGAATAGGAAAGTGGAATTTTGAAAATGGCATTCACGAAAGCATGAACACCCTGCATTGTGAGGTGTTTTTTTGTTTTGTTTCACTTTTTTCAAAGTGCAAGCACTGCAGGTTAGGTTTTTTTTGTGTGTGTGTTTTTTTATTTAAATTATGAGTATGCATGAACAATATCTTTATGGATTTACACTATTCATTTTATTTATTTATTTACTTTTTCCTGTGGTGTGAGGGCTTAGGGCCTTGAGCATGCTAGGCAAGTGCTCTACCATGGAGCTATATCCCCAGCTCCAGATATATAAAATTTATATAAGTTGTAGTTCTCTAATTAATGGATTGTTTGTTCGTTTGGTCAGTTGTTTTGGTTTTTTAGATTTTTTTTTCTTGACAGAGGAAAGTTTGGAGAAGAATATGATTGAGGTTTGAGCATTTTCATGAGACCCCTTACTCAAGATCATCAGAATACTATTACTTTCCAGATGGGGAAACTGTTCAAGGGCTTTTAAATCTACTAAGGAAATTATCTTCCTAGTCCAAAAAAGCAATTATCCTATCAGTTTGCAATACTGGTCAGTCTTCATGCTCTATCATTCCTTCAAAATGTCATTGGTAATTGAGGTCAGTTGTTCAAATGTTTCTTTTTTAAATTTTAATGCCAAAATGTAGGTTACCTTTTTAGGTTGTGCAAAGCCTGAAAGAATAGAAAACTCTTTTTTGTCTTCATGTCTGTTAGGAATAAAGCACTTTGCAAATAGTAAAATGGACATAGGCTCCTGATTTCCTGTCCTGGTGATGATGAATTTTTATTTCCTTGGGTGATTTAAATTACTCTTTACCTGGCACATTTCTCTGCCCTCGGATATGCTAAGTTTGGCAATAGTTGATAATAACCTAAGAAGGTCTACCTGTTTATAGGAGATGAAATAGATCTTCTAAAAAAATACATGGAAGGAGACCTCCCATCACCACAGTGGGGCCCGAGTGGGGTCGTGTTCAGGGCTAGATGTTGTCCTGGGAACTCAGAGCCTGGCATTTCTCAGCCCCTGAGCCATAATTAGCTCAAGAGCCTGACAAAGTAATGAGTCAAAACCAAAGAAAGCAGTAAAGGTGGTTGAACAAAAATGACAGCCTGGGCCAAAAAGAAAAAAATATCTAACATTGTTTTCACAATTAAAACTTATTTTTGGAAATTACTTGCACAAAGAAAAAGACACTTGAATGGGCTGGAAAAAACCCTTCAAAACTCTAATGAATGCAGAACACGGCTACAAAAGAAGAGATTTGTTCCAACTTTCTGATAGAAACTTTATTGGAGTTGCCCTACATCCTGCTGTTTTCTGAGTAGAATTCTGAGGTTAAATGTTGTTGTTAGATGCCCTCCACTTGGGTCCGACCCATAGAGACTGTCATCAGGTTTTGAATGGCTGATTGGTGGGGAGAAAGGGCATGGGGAGGGGGACATGAGCAATGGGCACGGAAATGTTTGCATGGAAATGTCATAATGAAACTCATTTAGTTGCACACTAAAACATCACTTTAAGAAAGATAATATCCAAGATTTGTGATGCATGCCTGTAATACCAGCAACTTGGGAGGCTGAGGCAAAAGGATCATGAGTTCTAGGCCAGAAGCAGCCTGTAGGAATTTAGCAAGACCCTGCCTCAAAATAAAAAAAAAAAAAGAAAAGAAAAATGAAAAAAGGAGGCTGAAGGTGTAGCTTAGTGGTGGAGCACCCTGGATTCAATTTCCTAGTTAGTACCAAGCCCGCAGCTGTAGCCCTGTGGCAGCCGATCCCGTCAGATCTCGGAAGCTAAGCAGGGTCAGGCCTGGTTAGTACCTGGATGGGAGACTGCCTGGGAACACCAGAAGCTGTAGGCTTGGGAGAAGGACCTGGCAACCCCCTCCCAAAAATCAGTCTGCCATTGAAAACCCGATGAACAGCAGAGAAGCACTAACAATAGTGTTTCCCCTGTTGAACAGAGGGTCGCTATGAGTTGGATACCAACTCTATGGCACCTAACAACAACAACAAGTTAGTACCAAGAGAAAAAAAATAATAATAAAATAAAAGTGAAAAAAGACTGGGAGAAAATATTCATAGATATATCTTCCATGAATTACGTATAGACAATATCAGTCATAAACTATGTCTTCCCAGTCTTGTACAAAACCACAGGCAACGGGAGCAGATTGTTGGCCGACACTATGGCACCTCATACAGATGTAGTGCCTCTCAGGACATGTCACTTTGGTTTCAAGTCACTATTAAACTTGACATTCAATTACAGTTGCTATTGGTTACAAACACAATTTTACAATAATTAGCTGACAAATTGCCACTAACAAATCCAGTTAAGTAACCTAAATTTCATCTTGTTATGCATAACCATGACCTGTGAAGGACAATGGGAATATTGTAAAATAACTTTTCATGTTTTCATAGTAAATTAGTCTCCTAAGGCGAAGGCAACAACATGATCTGATAAATGGAATCATTTTAGTTGAGCAGGAAAAAACAATTCCATGCCAATTAGTACTTTAAATCAATTTCTTTCTTAATAGCAATACATTAAGAATGTAAGCCTGGAGCTGGGCGCTATGGCGCACGCCTGTAATCCCAGCAACTCGGGAGGTGGAGGCAGGAGGATCACAAGTTCGAAACTAGAGGCAGTCTTCGTAATTTAGCAAGACCCTGTCTCAAAAAGTAAAAAAAAAAAAAAAAAAAAAAAAAAAAAAAAAAAAAAAGAAAGAAAGAAAAGAAAAAAAAAAAAGAAAAAAAATGTAAGCTTGATTTTACCAAAGTATAGGTAATTTGTGTAATTATGAGTATTAGAGTATTAGAAAAGTTTGATCACACAGGTATGGGGGCGTTATTTTTTATTTTATTTTATTTGTTTGCTTGTTTTGGCTTCTGTTTCTGTTGTTTTGCTTTTGCAGAGAATTTGACCAGCAGCAGATAGACATATATAGATCTAGAAGCCTAATAAATTTGGAGAAGGATTTTAGCAAGATGAAGGTCTGGTCAGAGCCAAGGTGATACGTATATCAAGTCAGGAAGCTCCAAGGAACATAAATTAATTCACATTGTTCCCAACAGTGTAAGAGCCCAATTTTTCTCCAGGATCTCACGAGATGCTATTTTTGGCTTTTTGGTAATGGTCATTCTAAGTGGGGTGCAATGGTATCTCACTGGGGTTTCAATTTGTAATTCTCCAATGATTAGTGTGCCTGCAGCTATAGCCCTGTGGCATCTGATCCCATCAGATCTCAGAAGCTAAGCAGGGTTGAGTCTGGTTAGTACCTGGATGGGAGACCACCTGGGAACACCAGAAGCTGTAGGCTTGGGAGAAGGACCTGGCAACTCCCTCCCAAAAATCAATCTGCCATTGAAAACCCTATGAACAGCAGAGAAGCACTGATAATAGTGTTTCCCCTGTTGTACAGAGGGTCGCTATGAGTTGGATACCGACTCAATGGCACTTAACAACAACAACAACAACAACAACAACAACAACAATGATTAGTGATGTAGCACAGTTTTCCCTATATCTATCAGACATCAGTGTCCTCTTTTGGGAAATATTTATTCAATTCTTCAAGTCATTTTTAAGATGAATTATTTAGGTGTTGTTGCAGGTAAGTATGAGTTCCTTATAGATTCTGCATATTAACCCCTTGTCAGAGGAATAGTTTCCAAGTATTTTCTCCCTATTCTTTAGGTTGTTGTTCACAGTGTTGTTTCCTTTCCAATGAAGATACTTTTGCTTTGTTATTTATTTATTTATTTTGGTTTCATTTTTTTCCATTTGACATAACCCCATTTGTCAGTTTTTACTTTTCTTGCCTGTGATTTTGGGGCAGATCCAAAAAACACATTTGCACAGACCCATGCCCTGAAGTATTTCCTCTATATGTTCTTCTACCAGTTTCATTGTTTCTTTTTCTTTGGAGTACTTGGGGATTGAGCTAGGACCTGGCAAATATTCTGCAAGTGCTTTACCTCCAGGCTGCACATACACTGAGACCATTTTTATGTGTTTTTCTTTTTCTTTTCTTTTTCTCACCTTTCTCTCTCTCTCTCTCTCTCTCTCTCTCTCTCTCTCTCTCTCTCTCTCTCTTGAGTCAGTGTCTCACTAAGCTATGCAAGCTGCCTCTGCCCTTGAAATTGAGAGACTCCAGCCACTGTCTCCTGAGTTGCTGGGATTACAGGTGTCCTCCCCTGTGCCTGACTCAGTTTCATAGTTTCTTATACTTTAATTTATTTTGGGTTGATATTTTAACTTGTGACAGTGTTCTAGTTTCTTTCTTCCACATATGGATATCCAATTTTCCCAGCACAAGTGCATATAAATATTATATATCTATCAAAAAATAAAATTAGTTAATTTGAAGTGAATGTTAGGAAATGAACCATTGGAGCTAGGCATAGCAATGCACATCTGTAATCCCAGGGATTTGGGAGATGGAGGCACAAGGATCACAAACTTGAGGTCAGAGGCAGCCTGAGTAACTTAGAAAGAGACCCTGTCTCAAAATAAAAACCTTTAAAGAAGGGATGGAAGTGCAGCTCAGTGGTAGGGCACTTGCCTAGCATGAGTGAGGCCATGGGTTCAACCCTCTGGTACTGAAAAAGGGAAAGAAAGAAAAGAACCCTTGGTTGGAGACATAGAGGTAGCGGGAGAAAAGAATGGAGAGAAAGAAAGATCAAAGGATCCTAGGTACCCTGAATGAGGGATAAACAAGAACAGAAAGAGGAGGAAAAGGACAGAACAGAGAGAGATGGGAGGCTTTCTCAGGGCTTTAGAGGCTGCCTGAAGGTGAAATATTTTACAGAGTTATCTTAACCCTAGATGGGTTATGTTTCTACCAGGTTATCAGAATGGAGCCAGGATCTGGTGGGACAACAAAGCTGCCCACATTTCTGAGCACGTTTGTCCAGGAGCAGTGGCTAGGGAGATAGTGGCCAGAGCCCACACTCGACGTCCTAGATACTCTAGAGAACCATTGACAGGGAGGTCTGTGGACAAAGGGGATCTGGTTTCATACGAGAGCAGGACTCTGCCCCTTTTCTACAAAATCCTTTTATGATTCCCGAGTAGGAAATACTTTCATTCTTTTCATTCCACATTGAGCTGATAGCTCACTAAAGTTAATAATAAAATTATCCTCAGAGAAGCAGATAGGCAGACAATTATCACTGTAAGTCCTAAAATTTGGTTGAAGGGATGAAATTCAATGTTCTTATTTGAATAAAATGGTTCTCACGAAATTCCAAGACATCATCTCTCACAGAACCCTAATTCTGTAAAGCTGAGACCAATTTCTTTCTAGTCTGGCAGCAAATAATGGCTGGAAGGGGATTCTGTGACCAAGATGGCATAGGAATTTAGAAAAATATCAACAGATATTGCTAAAAGGCATTTCATCTGAGGAGTAGCTTTACTAGAGGAATGTGTTGGGAGAGACACTATTATTATCAGGAAAGATTCTTGAGACATCTTTCTCAAAAAAGCCCCACTTTTCATATGGGAACTTTGAAGCCAAAGGTGATAAGCACAACTCTGAAAAGTCTTCTTCTGGGAAAAACCTTGCATATTCAGAAAGTTTTTATTCTTTCTTTCTCTTTCTCTTTCTTTCCCCTTCCTTCCTTCCTTTCTTCTTTCCTTCTTTCCTTCCTTCTCTCTCTCTCTCTCTCTCTTTCTTTCTTTCTCCCTTTCTTTCTTTCTGCCTTTTTCTTTCTTTTTCTTTTTGTAGTATTAGGGTTTGAACGCAGGGCCTCACACATGCAAGTGCTCCACCACTGATCTGCACCCCCAGTCTCTTTCATATTTTTTATTTTGAGATAGGGTCTTGCTAAGTTGCATAGGCTGCCTCTGGCCTTGAATTTTTGATCCTCTTGCCTCAGCCTCCAGAGTCTCAAGGCTTACAGTTGTGCACCATGGCACCCAAATCTTTTTTATTCTTTTTATCTACTTTGATATCTGAGAGAAATTTCCTGTTCATCCCCTTTGGACTTCTCTGATGGGCTTCCGTCAAAAGGATGCAGATGTTTTGAAGTTCATCAAAGATTGTTGATGCACATCTTCCAAACCAAAATATCATAATCTCCTCCTTCTGACGAGGCTTGTTGTGGACTGAAAAGAATATTTTAGGGCAAAAGAAATCTTGAGTTTCAAAACTCTTTCCCTGGTGAGTGCTCCTCGAGGATTTTCTTTTCCTCGGGTGAGCATGAATGTAGGGGCAGATTTTGACTTGGGCAGTCTTGGATTGGTCCTTTCTCATTTGGTGCATAACTAGGGGCCTTAAAGGCTGGGTGGAACCATATGGATTTTCCTGTCTCCTCTGTTAGATGATCAGTCCTTGATTCCAGTGAGTGAGTCTTCCATAAACAATTACTCAGATTATTTCCTAATACTAGCTGATGTTGAAGAAGGAGGATCTGTGCTGAAATGAGGATTGAAATGCATATTCTGCACTGTCTGGATGTATTGGGTCTGTCAGTTTCCCTTGAAAACAGAAATTACTAATTGTCTCTTTGTTCTTCTACTGTTGTTGTCATTAGGTGCTGTCAAGTTGGGTCTGATTCTTAGTGACCCTGTGATCTGTATACAATCTATTATCTATCTGCATATCAATCCTGCAGAAATAGTTTAGGGATCTGGGGAAAATAAAATACTGGGACTCAGTTACATAATCAGAGAGCAGACATTATTCTAAAGGATGATTCTACATTTGAATGACATATTTCATCATCTGCGTTCAGTAATCTCTATAGAAAATAATGTTAAATTATACAAATGGCTACATTGTTGCTATGCATGTCTTCCTGGACCTTCAGGAGATGGCTTTGTCTATGGGAAGTTTCTGAATGAGTGACACGTGTGACAAGAACTATGGTGGTCTCAGCCACACCAACAGCAACACAGTGATTGATAAGAGTGACATCTGCACAATGGAATGCAGGTGGGCGTGATGTTGGTACCATAATTTTTGCCTTACCAAGGCTTGTGCTTAGTCCCTCAGCTTCTCTCTCTCCTGAGTCACTGACTGCACCTGCTCCAGGAGAGGACGCTGAGTATCCCATAGGAGATGGGGGAGCCATGAAATGGAAGAGGCCTGGACCCCATATGACCCCACGATGATGAAGCCCTCCCTGACAAATCTTGGTTTCTGAGTGAGAAATGAATCTTTCTCATGTTAACCACTGAAGTATGTTGTTGTTGTTGTTGTTGTTGTTAGGTACCATCGAGTCATGTCCGCCTCATAGCAACCCTCATAGGGTTTTCAATGGCTGACTGTTTTGGGATTGCCTCGGGAGTGGACTGCCACATCCTTCTCCCATTTTTGTGGGGCTGAGAATCAAACTCAGGACTTCAGAGACTGCAAAGCAGCACTCTACCAACTGAGCTAAATCCCAGCCCCCACTGAAGTATAGTAGTGGTGTATTCTATCAGCCATCCGTATAGACTGATGGCGTTACTCTACTTTGCAAGTGAGAAAACACAAGGATTGCAGAGGCAATGCCTGATGCAAGGTCAGGTTCCACGTACTGCCATGCTCTTAGCTGAAACTCTCTTAGCTCTGTCCCTCTCATGTCAACTTGATCCTCAGGTCCATGGCAATCTCAGGCCTCCTGAGAGTGTCCTGTCTTGAAAGTTTCTCCCACTGCATGGGAAAAATATTGACTTCATTGCCTGACCCAGCTTATGTGACTTGTAGCCTTAAACTAGACTCTGGTAAGGACAGTGCTCAGCACTGATTGTCTTGGGTCATCTGTCTTAAATCAGTTATGAGGACCAAGTGAACCTCATCATTCCCAGACTGCTATGAGGTTCTCCTTTCCTAGAGTGTACAAGTGACGGGGTCCCTTCCATGTTTAGGCCATAAAGAACTTTGAGAGGTCCATCTGTCCCCTAGAAAAATAGGGACTATCTTTTTTTTTTGAGACTTTCACATAGCTCAGAGACAATGCACTATCTAAATGGAATTTTATATTCAGATATATAACCATGAGATTACACGTCAGATTCAGCAAGATGACTATATCCTTGCACCTGCTTCTTCCCGTGTGACTGCCATCCCGAAGAACTAATTCTAAGGCAAGTGTAATTTGTACTGCTCCCACTTCAGAACTCAGATGTGTTTATCATTGCCTGGAGAAAGTGTATTGGCTTCTATTTTAAGTGAAGAGAAAATATTAAGAATATAAAACCACCAGCAATTTGGAATGAGAGCAGACACCCATGGCTTTAGGGTAGACCCAGATGGAACACACATGTATGCTCTGTATCTGATTCTCTCTGTTGGATTTATATTCTTGTCCTGTATATGTGGTCATAAAATAGAATCCATTGAAGAGTTTTATCTAAGTAGATTTTTCTCATTGGTCTCACCTGATAGATTTAAGTCAACAGTAGAATTAATTTACAGGGGAATGTGGAGTGGAATGTCCTGAAGTGAAGGGCTTTTACATGGTCTGTTAGATGGAATTTCCTGGAATGATTTCCTGGAGGCCAGAAGCATGTTCTCTGTGTGAGGCAATTTAATTTAACTAAGGCCTTTAAAATTTCTCACACTTAGAAGAAGATATATTGGGATATGTGGCCCTTTTCCCTCGTCAGTCACAGAGGAATCACTTGTGTATTTTGAGGATACTGAGAGTTCTCTCACAGGACCTTCACAGGTGGGGCTGCCATGCACACTAGTTCAGGCTGTTCACTGAATTGAGGCACCCAGGAGAAGGAGCAAGAGACCATGGTGTTTGGCCCTCACATCTGATGTTAGGTTAAAGATGGCTGCATATTGTATCCCACACCCCCCACAAAGAGGTGAGATCTAAGGAGCACGTCCTTGAATGTGAGCCACTTTATGACTAGTTTACCCATCAACAGTGGTCACGGCTTAGGACATGCTGGAGCCACAAACTACCTCCATACCATCTACACCCAGAATGTGGCTCCTCACCATGGGAATGTGTTCATTACACTGTCAACCAAAACAGCTCCAGAAAGCTACCCCGATCATCCTCACCATAAATGCACAAGGATCAGAGAATCTAAGTGTAGGTCCCTCTGATGTAGTGTCTTTTGTATGGTTGAGGTTCCTATTCTAGAATACGTTATCGGCTGTGTGGGTGACATTTAGCAGTTTTTGCAACCTCCTCTGACATTTCCCTGTGGACGAAAAGTGGCAAGTGATTAGTATCCAGAGAACAATAGAAGGAGTGAACTAGAAATGTCAATCTTGGGGAAAGGTCAATTATCAAAATATTCTGAGAATGTTCCCTGGACCTGGAGGAGAGAAACATTTTGGAGTTCACACTTAGTGCATTTATTAGACAAACAATTGGCAGCTCATGCATATTTGCATTAAGTAACATTAGCATGCATGGCATTTTAAGCACTTGCTTCACACCTTCTCAGTTTAACACAAGAAAGTAAATGACCCTTAAAGAAGAAGTTGGGTTTTTTTTTGTTTTTTGTTTTTTTTTTTGCAATCAAGAGATTCTAAATATGCAGTCAGTACAGAATCTATTAGAGCATGTTTAAAAAGGAGTTTACTGTATTTTCTCTATGGGAGTCCTACAAAGCTTTGTGGGCACTTGGCTACTGGAAATGATCAACATTTTGTTGCATTAGATGCCATAACTCATGTCTCTCATGAGTGTCACTACTTCAGGATCAACATTATCCTAAATGTTACCAAGTGTCTTGGCAAAGAATGAACCCCACAGACTTCATGAAGCCTTAAAGATTAAATGTGAAATTATTCTTTTATTGGTGTTAGAAGTTTTTCTACTTCTTTTGGTGTTATAGCTTTAATTGTGTGCTACTATTTTCATCATTGTGCCTTGCTTTAATTAAAGCAATTCTAGGAGCTATAACAGATAAACTCACAATGTAAGGTAGTGTCCTTGGGTTCCAATTGCCTGCCCTGCTCCACACAGTCACTCAAGACCATGTGACTACAGCACCCATAAGACCCCAAAGGCACAAAAATTCAGTGTTGGGAGTTCAAGATCACCAAATCCATTATTTTTATTTTTTTCCTTTCTTTTCTTCTTTTAATTTTCTAACACATTTGTTTGAGAATCAAGTTTTTATGCAAAGGAGAAGAAAGAAGAAAAATAAGAATGTAAAAATCTATGAACTTACTATTTTCCTTCATAAAGAGGAATGCTTGATTCCTTTACCCCAATGTGTTGAACCCTCCCAAATCAATTTCAATCGAGAACTTATAGAACTTTACTCCCTGAAGTCCCATGCAGCACAGGCAAGAAGTTGAAACATATTCATAATGTACATTTTCCCTTCTAATATCATATTTCTTAAATGGATTTTATGCCAAGTAATGATAACTAGATCTAGTCCCTAGGTCTTAATATATTATGCTATACCATGATTAATGATCAGGTAAAAGAAATAAGTAATATTTGCATTTTATGTATACTTTTAACTCAGCAGGGAAACAAGAAAGTACTATATTTTTTCAGCACTTGGAGGTTGAACCCAGGGCCTGGCACAACTTTGCAAGTGCTTAGCCAGTGGGCTGCATCCCCCCTTTTTTGATTCAGGCCTCGTTAAGTTGCATAGGTTGCCTCTGGCCTTGAACTTACAACCCTCCTGCCTCTGCCTCCCAAGTTGCTGACTAGAGTACTTTTGATATTTAGCTAAATCAGTGAACAAATCATTGTATATTTTAAATTAAACAAATATTGCATATCTTGACTGTCTTCACATTTTTCATTTTCCCTAGTACCTGACATGTCATAGAAAATAATATTCCCTAGAAGATAAAAATTTTTTATGATCTGCAAGATTCACATTAAATGATTAAAGAAGTATGTATTTTCATTGACAATATCAACATCAATGTAAGGAAAATACTCCTCCCTCTCTGCCTCCTTGTCTCCCTCTTTGTCTGCCTTCTTCTGCTTTGTCTGCTTTCTTCCTTTCTCATTTCCTTTCTTCACATACACTATAGTGTTTTTTAATGCATAAAGAAGGAGGAGGAAAAAAAACCAAAGGCAAAATATATATGCAATGAGCAGAAGTTAATTCACTGCTGTGTACTATATTCAGCATTTGGAATTCCTCGTCACACCTTCTTTCATTCCACCTGCTTACCTTTCCCTAAAGCTTTTGCTCTGTTTACTAAGAGTCCCCTTTTATGATTTCCTGGGAAGTCAAACCTTCATTTCACAATAGTTGTTATCTTCCTCTCTAATGAAAAAGAAATGGGGGAGAAGCTGCTGAAATCCCACCCACAGTAGATGAGTTCTAGGCACCTGAAGGAGGACAGAAAGCCACCTCAGCAGGCGGGAGAAGCAGAGGCCAGCAGGGTGTTAGAAGCAAGCACTGGGGCCTTTGCATATGCCGGTGGGTCCATGCACTCCCCTTGTATGTGCCTTTTTTTTTTTTTTGCAACACTGGGGAATTGAACCTGAGCCCTCACGCATGCTCAAGCACTTAACCACTGAGCCATACGCCCAAACCCCCATGGGCATTCTTAAAGAGCTTCAGGAAAAGAGTGACCAGCCCTGTTCACTTTTCCAAAATTTAGGAGGAGCAGAAAATGATACAGAATACTGGATGGTATTTTACAATTTGCAGCAGGGCACAGGGGAGATCCTTCTACCCTTTAGCAGCATTATTCATATAATTCTGTGGTGTCTTTCTGAATGCCAACTTTGACATTTTCCTCAACCAGGCAGAAAAGTTTATTCCAAAGCATCCATATGGTAAATTTATAATTCTGGTCTTAGAAGTGTCTGTGAATTAATAAGCAAGACGGACTGGGAGCCATGACGCACACCTGTAATCCTAGGGACTCAGGAAGCTATGGCAGGAGAATTGCGAGTTTGAGGCTAGAGGCAGCCTGGGCAATTTAGCAAGAACCTGTCTCAAAATAAAAAAGTAAAGATCAGAATAAATGGTTCTGAGAATCTAAATAGCTTAAATCTACCTACAGTTTATGGCTTATACAAATAGACTCAGTGAGTCTATACTGGTTCCTAAGAGGCTTTTAAAAGTTCTCTTCATTCTTGATTATATCATTTGGAGGTGAATTTTCTTGTCATGATTTCTCCTATTACAATCTCCCACCCCCAAATCTCTTTGCTTACATTTGGGGAGCCCCTTTCTTTTCTCCATCTGTGTGGTTCAGGAGGCATCTTTGGTGAAAAACTTCAGTTAACCACTGTTCAGAGGTTTCAAGTATTTTACTGTGTAACCAACTTGGAGGAAAGATCCTTAAAGATATAGGATCCCTCATTACCTTCTGCATATATTTCTGCTGCTCCTGACTGTAATTACCTTTGTTGTTAGGTGCCATGGAGTTAGGTTTGACTTGTTGCGACCCTATGTACAACAGAATGAAACACTCCCCGACGCTGTGCCATGCCCAGCACTATGTCAGCGCTTCTCTGCTATTCACAGAGTTTCCAATGCCTGATTGTTTTTTGGGGAGTGGGTTGCTGGGTCTGTCTCCCAAGCCTACAGCACCTGGTATTCCCAGGCGGTCTGCCATCCAAGGACTAACCAGGTTGATCCTGCTTAGCTTCCGAGATCTGAGGGGATTGGACGCAGGGTGGTACAGCTGCAGGCATGTTTGGCTACCCTTCTTTATTTGCAGGAGGTCACTCCCATTTAAATTTCTGCATATCAACAAAGCCACTTGCATTGCCCTGCTAATTTGCTGACCCAGATATTACTCACTGACCACTGGGGGTTCTTGTCATTAATTCAAGATCTGGCATTTTCTCTGTCTCCTTGATTCATCTAGTTTTCTACAATACAAAAAAATGGTCTCACATTATTGGGAGAAAGTTAACAAACTGATTTCACCAATCCTTTCCATTTTATTGAAGCATTTTCATTTCACTACTCAGGTAATCACAGAGAATAGACAGGGAACATCTACCCTGAATACAGTGATGGAACAGGATGATAATTCCCTCTGTTAAAAGGAAGATTATCTTCCAAGTGTCTTTGGCCATTGAAAGCAATGATTTATTTTGCTCAATTTAATTTTTCAAATTTCATAAAGAAACTCCTGAAAATATTGTGCATTAAACTGAAGATGATTGCAATCTGATGCCCTAAAGTTATTTGTCTCCTTAAAGACATACAGTAAACATCCCAATGAATTTTACTTAACCATCAGTTTTACTAATAATTGCCATTCATAATATAGTTCCTCAGGAATATACAATTATTTGTCTAATGGGAAATTTACTTCAAAATATGGTAATCATCAAATCATTCATAGGACTATCATCTTCAAATATCATTTCTCCAAGTAAATTATAGTTTTCTAAACTTCCTTGGATTCTATGTGTGGGTTCTGCTCCTTTGGTTTTCTTAGTTCCTTGAGAATATGGTGATAGAAGACAGAGAGAGGTTCTTCAAACTGTCTGTTCCTGAATCTTATTCTTTGTATGCTGACATTTCTAGAACTGAAGAAAGACATATGTTAAAATGAGAATAATTATGCAGGATCTTGTCACATACTTGATAGAAAAACTGGCAGGAGATGTGCGCATGTGGTAGGTGATAACACGTGGATTCTGGCATGGTGTTTTTCCTAATGTGCTCAGGAAAGTCTTGAGAGCACCAGGAAACCATGTTTAGGGCTTGTGAGATCAAAGCCTTATGCATAATAACACCAAGATTCTAGTGGCTTTTTCACACCAATGCTCTTGTGAGGGCTTGAGGCAGGTGTCAAGAGGCCACATGCTGTGGATGGTGTCAATACTGTGGAGGTAAATGGGGTGTGTGCACTGGTACCATGTGCTTTCTACATAGTCCCAAGGTAGACATTTAGACCAAGCCTATCTGCATTCTCTGAGAACAATCTACCTTATTTTCAATGCTTCTACTACCTTTTCTAGGCTGGGATTTGGCTCAGTTGGTAGAGCACTGCGCTGCAGTCTCTGAGGTCCTGAGTTCAATTCCCTGCAGTGCAAAAACGGGAGAAGGACCTGGCAATCCACTCCCAAAGCAATCCCAAAACAGTCAGCCATTGAAAACCCTATGAGGGTCATTATGAGTTGGATACTGACTCAACAGCACCTAACAACAACAACAGCAGCAACAACAACTACCTTTTCTGATGGCTGGGATTTAGCTCAGTTGGTAGAGCGCTGCACTGCAGTCTCTGAGGTCCCAAGTTCAATTCCCAGCACCACAAAAATGGGAGAAGGACCTGACCATCCACTCCCAAGGCAATCCCGAAACAGTCAGCCATTGAAAACTCTATGAGGGTCGCTATGAGTCAGATTCCAACTCGAGGGCACCTAACAACAACAACTACTTTTTCTACACTTCTTCAGTTCTATCTGCTAAATTTCTATGCCATCATTACTGTTCAACAGAATGTTAATTAATTCCCCCCCCCCCGAATCTGTGTAGGTGTACAAGCACAGTATCATCTTGCTTTGGAATATTATGTTTTTTTCAATGACTTTTATATTTTTATTTTTCCCAATGTGATAGCCATATAACCCAATAGAATTTTACCATAAAAGATCAGAATAGTACTTGTAATTTGGGTTTCTTCTAAAAGTGGAAAGATGGATTTCCAAAGGACCATTTAAAGACTTATTTTCTCAACTTAAAGCTACACTATTTACATACAAATGCTGAAAAATGTAAAAATGATGAGATAGTTATTGATCTCAAGAAGAGAGGAAATCTGCCTAAAAACCTAGGCAGAACTTTAAATTTAGATAAAATAAAACAAAATATAACTTTTCCTGTTTAGTCAGTGTTAATTTCTTCTCTCTTATTCATAGTACATTTCAAATAATATTTTCAGTTGGATTTTAGTATCATTTTGGAATTACTTTTTCAGAGTTTAAAGAAAGAAGCAAATATTTTAAAGTAGATGTAGTTGTTCTTAGGTGCCTTTGAATTGGGTCCAACTCATAGTGATCCTATGTACAACAGAGGAAACCCTCTCTGACACTGTGCCATACCTGGCACTGTGTCAGTGCTTCTCTGCTATTCATAGACTTTTCAATGGCTGGTTTTTTTCATGATTTACCAAAGAAGCACAGAAAATAAGAGAGAAAATGTTAAAGCTTTGTAGCATTGGCATTGTTAGATATATATATTTTTCAGTATGTGGGGGTTGAACCCAGGGACTCGCATATACTTTGCAAGGGCTATACCACTGAGTTGTGCCCCCAGACCCCACTTTTTTTTTCTTGAGGTCAGGTCCCTAAAAGGTACACAGGCTGCCTCTGGCCCCAAACCTACAATTCCTCTGACTCAGCCTCCTGAGTCACTGGGATTACAGGTGTGCCTCATCGCGGCCTGCACATTGCTAGATTTTTTGCTAGATGAAAACCTAGTAAGAGAAATTATAGAACTGTCACTTCCCCATGATTCAATCTCATCAATTTAAAGATTTAGCTGCTAACATGGAATTCAAGTTAATATCTCATAAGCAAAGTCACATGTTTGTGTTAAAACATGAATGATGGGCCTCGTGTCTGGCTGGGCTTGACATTCTGCTTCTGTTCATCTGGATGAGAACCAGGTAACCACAGGTCTTGTTTCATGTGATTGTTTGACCAAAATGTCACATGAGTGGGATAGGTGAAGGCTCAGCTGCATCCTTGTGGCCCTAAGGTCACAGACACTGGCCAGACACCTGCCCCTGTGCACAGCTCATAGTAAGGCTCAGCCCGTGGCAGAGATTCCCTATACTTATGCCACGGAATTCTGTGATATCAGTTCCTTGAGCATCAATGTATCTTGCGAGCCCCACTTTGATCAGAGAGAGGCTGGTGTCAATCAGGGTAATGCTCGATCTTCCAAAATAAGTAAAGTATTGAGCAGAGCAGCCTCAACTGGAAGCATTTAGTCAGGTGAAAAGAGAACTGTTTGAAACATTGACTGCTGAATTGTGGTATTGCTTTTATGTTCTTAGGAAGGATATTGTTTCTGAGGTCTAAGAAATTAATTGAGTAGAATATCCAATAGTTTCTGATCGTGAAAAGTATCATAAAAGTTTAGTGTTATTTGACTCAGCAGCACATGAATATATAGGTATTTTCTGCCTATTTCTCCATAGCTCTCAATTACTAAATAATAGTGTTCCTCTCAACATAATACTCCAGTAGTCAGCATTCTTAGTTTTAAAGTGGAATATTGACTTTACTGTCAAATGTTTCCCAAAGAAGGCAATTTTGCAATCTCTGAAGCATAAATAAATGTTTTCCTTCGCGATATTAAGAAGGGCAAATACTTTGAGATGTCATTACACACCTTTAAGGACGTTTGGCTCTTCTTAGTGAAATAATGTGCAACCTACCTCAGAGTTGAAAAAATGCTGAATGTCACTGCCTGTCTGGCAAGTGGCTTGAATATTCCTTCAGATGAAAAGGACTGGGTGTCAATACAGCTCGTTTATCTGAAAGTCACACCCAGAAACTTACCATATTAAAACACATCACCAGTTTCTGCTTTACTTCTATGGATGCAAAATATAAATTGAAGTTTTCAACCAAACAATTACTATTTTAAGGCATAGACCACCAACAGTCACAAAATTCAAATGGAATTTTTGTGGCATTGTTTGCAAATAGGAATACTTTATGCAGCCTTCCATGACTTTCACTGACATTTCGGTTGTTTTTCTAAACCTGTGTTTTTCTCTTCCATTAATTGTCTTTCATTAAAATGCTCTTAGCCATTTTTTTGGCATTAGGTTAGAGTCTACTGAGATTAGCATTCTCAATAGCTGTAATTATAGGGTGTTAGACTTGTTTTTCATTTAAACAAAATTTGTCATTTGACACAATCAAATACGTGTCACATTTTTAACCAGCATTAATTGTGAATTATGGATCATTTATAAGACTACAACACAAAAGTAGCTACTGGGACTCTTTCCAAAGTTGGAGTGAATTTATGACACATTTGATATTGACCAATTATTTATAAAGTCTATTACATTCATCAGCACTGCTGGTAGGAAAAGATTTATTAGCACAAGTAATGTGAAAATGTAATGAAATAGATTAAGCCTCCTTATGAATTATTAATATCCACTAAATCTAGTAATTGTAGGTCTATATTCACAATCTCTTATTTGTGAGTATTTCTAATTCAAATTGCAGATGGTGGTGTAAGGGCTCCTGACCAGAAGCCCCCACACTGCAAAATGAAAAGGGGTTTCTGAGAATGATAAATATCATATTCAAGGTGGCAGTTACCTCCCAGCGAGAAATCACAGCTAAGAAAGAGGGTCCCTCGTGCCTGAAGTCTGTTTGTAATGTGTGGTGTGTGCACACATTCATATGTGTGTATATTTGTACACACTTGTGTGTGCACAAGTAGAAACTAATTTGGAACATCTGGGTGTTTCTGTTTTTCTTCTCTCCGACAAAGGCTGTAAAAGGAACTGTTTTTGTTTTTAACTTAAACAATGGAGAAGGACAACCATTCTCCAGAATTAGTTATAGGCATGTCCTTGTAAAGACAGTTCATGAAAACCAGGAAGGTGTGACGAGGAGGAAGGATGGAGAGTCTGAGTGTTTAGACCTTAATGGAGAATCTTCTTCAGCAAGTTACTGGTGCGGCGCTAGGGGTGTGGAGAAGAGAGACAGAAAAGGGAAGAAGTGTGGAAAGGAGTGCCTCCAAGCTCATCACTCCTGGGCACAATCAGAGCACAGGCCTGATGGGAGTGGACCCCAGAGTTCTCTGCCCTTGAAGGTGGAGAGAGGGAACTCAAATTTGGCCATATCACCCAGCATCCTATCCCGTCTGATCTCTGAAGCTAAGTGGGGTCAGGACTGGTTAGTCCTTGGATGGGAGACCACTTGGGAATATAGGTGCTACGGCTTGGGAGAAGGACCTGGCAGCCCACTCTTGAAACAATCAGCCATCGAAAACCCTATGAATAGCAGAGAAGCACTGTCAGATAGGGCTAGGGTTAGCTCAGTTGGTAGAGTGCTTGCTCTGCACCCCTGGGTTTGATCCCTAGCACTGCAAAATTCAAGTTAGGATTGAACCCAGGACCTTGGGTTTAGGATTGAACCCAGGGTCTTGGGCATGTCAGGCAAGTGTTCTATCACTAGACTATACCCCAGCCCTTTTTAAAACTTTTTATTTTGAGACAAGCTCTTATTAAGTTGCACAGGCTGCCTCTGGCCTTGAACTTGTGATCTTCCTACCTCAGCCTCTCCAGTCTCTGGGATTATAGGTGTGTGCCCCTGTGTCTATCTCAAAATATTGTTTTTGTGACCAAAGCCAGGCAAAATGTCGGTACTCTTTCAGGAAGAAGAGAATGGAATTTGGGGCAATTTCTATCTCTTTTACAGCCACATAAGAGTGTCCAGTGTATAGTTCATATAGATGATGAGCAAATTATTATTATGATCACTATTAAAATTGTTCCTAACTTCTAATACTATAAGATAATATTTTCTATCTTAAATAAATAAGGACTTGCATTAACATCTATCAAAGATTTTCCTCTGTTGGATATACTTTTCTAACATGAGTCACACTACATAGGATTTATTTCATAATTATGAGAGACCTAGGGTCTTAAATGGTAACACTGTATTTTGGGGGGGTTCCCCTCTAGGAAATGCTAGAGCTGATATATACTCTTCCAAACTATAGTTCAAAAGAACTCAGGAAATTTAGAAATAGTTAAAATTTTATAATTCTTCAAGAATAGTTTTCATCACTTATTGTTTTCACATACTGTCCACATGGGTGGCACTATGCCTTAGTCTATAATTTTAAAACATTGTGAAACCTAATAGTAATGGAAGCAGTGAATGTCTGCTTCAGTAAACTCTTGGAAATACTCCTGGAATTTACACATTGAACTATAGGAACAGAAGAAACACTTGCTGTGTTTTCAGAGCTGATTCTCTGAAGTCAGACTCCTAAGTCAACTGTTATGTCTTAAAAGAAGCAAAAAAGCTACAATGTGAACAAAGTCAGCATTCTAAAAATGTAACGGCACTCTCATGCAACTCATTGTGTTCTTTAAATTTTTGATTACTGATGCAAAATCCAATTTGTTTCCTGTTATTATTACTGGTTACTTCTCTAAGTTGAGGAAAACATTATGAGAATTTAGAGGCAATTTTAAAGACATTATAGAATCATTTCAATGGGGAAAATAAAACACTTTAAAATAAAGGACTCAAACATTGGTAACTAGGAAACAGCATCGCCTATGTGCTAATGACACATGATCATATTTTTAGAGATAAGAACAAAAGGAGTTATTATACTTACCTCAAGTCACATGGTAGCTTTCAGATGAGTGTTTTTGATTGGCTGTATGTTGATTAAAGGAAAAACAGAATCAGAAATATTTGTGCAATATTTAAGTTAGATTCCCATCTAGCAAGTTTTATATCCCAATTTGTTACCCAGAAACACAATTAGCAAATATGAAAAGATGATCTATCACACATAGAAAGTTGCCTTTGGAATTGCCAACTGAAGCTAAACAAAAATATATTATTCGCTTTCTAAAAACATGTACCATCAAAAATTTCAACTCTAGTATCTGGTGATATCTGCTGAAGTAAAACTGCCTTGTGGCTCAGCAATCCCACTCCTGCATGTCTACCCCACAGAGATGAAATCTAGACCTTGTAAAAACACTGGCACTGCCTTGCTCACCTTTGTCTTTTTCACACCAGTCAAGGTACAGAAACAATCCAAATGGTTGTGAACAGATGCGTGGATAAAGAAAATATTATATATTCATACATATATACACATGATGAATACCGGTGAAAACCCTATGAATAGCACAGAAGCACGACAATAGTGTTTCGTCTGTTGTATGTAGGGTTGCTACCAGTCAGACACCGATTCCACGGCATCTGACAGCAGCACCACACAATGGGATACTATTTAGCCTTTTAACATAAGGGATTCTTATTATTTACAGCATAGATGAAACTGGAGGACATCATGTTAAATGAAATAAGCCAGAAACAGAAATACAAATGTGCACAGGTTCAGCTATAAGTGGAATCCGAAATAGTCAACCTCACAGAGGCAAACAGCAGAATGGTGGTTGCTCAGGGATAGATGGAGGGAAAAGCAGGCAGTGATTCATTAAAGGATGTAATTTTCACTTCAGCAGAATGGAGAATTCAGGAGATTTAATGTACAACAATGTATGTATAGTTCACAATACTGCATTATGCCTTGAAACTTGCTAAGAGAACAGAGCATAAGTCTTCTGCCAAGTACCAAAAACAAAACTAGTAACAAAACAAAACACACAGAAGTAGAAAAAAATATTTTTAAACTATACAGGTTATTTTATATGTTAATTAGCTTGATCATGGTGATCCTTTCATGATGTATATCCATATCAGATCATCAAAGTGTCCATATACTTTAAAGATACATAATTTTGATTGTCAATTATTTCTCAATGGAGGAAGAATTTTCTAAAAGAACTATTTTTAACACTTAGAATACTGAGAATACAGTTAAAGGACAATTTTCCTACCTGCTCTGTATTTATAATGCATTTTAAAAAATAAATTTGTAGCCAGCTGCAATGCTGTATGTCTATAATCCCAGCGACTCAGGAGGTAGAGGCAGGAGGTCAGAGTTAGAGGTGAGAAACAGCCTGCATAACTTAAGGAGACCCTGCTCTTAAAATAAAACATAAAAAATGGAGTGGGTTTGCAACTCAGTGGCAGAGTGCTTGTAAAGCAGGCAAGAGGCCCTGGGTTCAACCCCCAATACCAAAAAACAAAAACAAAAGCAAACAAGCTACACACACACACACACACACACACACACACACACACACACACACACGCGGGATGTAGCTCAGCATAGAGCCCTTGCCTAGCATTCTCAAGGCCCTGGGTTGAATCTCTAGTACTGCAACATTAATTAATTAATTAATTAACAAGTAAAATTGTCTTTAAAAGTATTTCTGGCTTAGTTTTCTACCTGGGCAATCAATGCTTAAATGATGGTTTAGTGACCAATGATGTTTACATGCTGTTTGGGACTGAGGGTGCCCTGGCATAGAATTTGAGACTCTTTGCTCCCACTGTGCTCCTACCTGGCACCAGCCATGGTAGTGTTCAGCCCACCCACGCCATGTGAGTGCCTCACCTCACCTGCTCCCAGCAGTGGCATGGATGTGCTGGACTTCGCATGGGAACAGCCTGGCTGTGCACTGGCTCTGAAGAACCTGCACAGGCAGCTCTGCACAGGTGCTTCCCAGGAGGAAAGACTTATGGTCGCCCATTATTTGGAAAGCATGTTAATAAAAATCAATGCCAACACATTTTGTATAAATTCTTCTGTGGCTATGAAAATAGTACATATCCATAAGAGATAATTTGGAAGGCACAAAGAAGAAAATAGCAATTTCACTGAATCACACCACCAAGATAAAAGCCACTCTGGCATTTTAAGGTGTTTTTTTATCAGAGGCACAGACATAGCATAGATCTTTAATAAAGGATCTATTTGTGTAATTTAGACTTCACCAAGACTTCATACAAATATTTGATGATAAACTTTTGGTGCCTTTTGTAATTCAAATATCAGTGAAAGGAATAGCATTTTATAAAATACCCCAAAGAGTACAAATAGTGTCTAAATGTAAAAATATTGCTTTAAGATATTATTTAACTGAACTCTAGTGATGAACTTCATTGCTGAACTTCATTTGCTTGGTCTGTTTATTTCTGTGTGCACACCTGATAACCCTGACCGTAAAGTAGCCTGTTGTGCATGAATTTGATGAGTGGAATCGCTTGGTGCATGGCCTTGCGGCACCTCTCAGACAGACCAACACACTGCATCAGGTAAAGATGACAAGACCACAACTGAGAAGATGAAGAAAGTTCTGCAAGTCAAGGATGAGGATGTTGAAGAAGAGCCAGTACTAGAAGAAGATGGAGGAGGAGGTGGAGGAGGAGGAGGACGAGGAGGAGGAGGAAAAGAAGGAGGAGGAGAAGGAGGAGGAGGAGGTGGTGGCAGCAGTGTGCAGTTGCTGGAATGGTGTTCACGTGGGAACTCTATGATGGTCCGTGACAATGATCACCAACTCCATGGACATACTAAGTGCCCCTGCCTTTTGTCTGCCTCTCTTAGGCATTTTTACTAGGTTTTTAGCACCATGAAGGGGGAGACTGTTTTGTTCATTGTGTGTTTCCTGTATTTAATACAATGTTTAATAGAAACTTGAGCTTAAATCAGAGTGGATCAGATTATGTCAACAACAGCAACATAAAAGGAGCTCAGTGTGTAGTAACAGAAGCATGTTTTAAATAAGTGGATTCACCAGCATGGGTCAATGAGATTAGGAGACTGTGACTGTAATCGAGTATTAAGACGAAGGTTCCATCTCAAGACAAGCTTTCAGAATCGCACAGTGAAGGAAAAGAGAAATGAGGAATCAAAGCCGAGCAGATGGAGTCTTCCACCTTTACTGGCTCAAAAATTCCCATGGCTACACCTAAACTCAAGGGGGCACTGGGAACAGGAGATAAACAAGGTGTCTGTACATAGTGTTAAAGTCTGCCTCTGGGCTCAACAAATTGCTGCTGAGTGAACAAATTAAAGAATTGAGTGCTCTTGCTGAACTTGAATCATTTATTCAGAAATATTTAATAACTACTTAGTCCTAAACAGACATCTAGGCATGAGGTAATGAAATTGGACAAAATAGTCAAATATGTAAATAGGAGGAGACTATCACTAGGCTATTCAAGTAAACATGGGTAAACTATCGCTTGTGCTTTCATAAGGAGCTCTGAAACTTTCAGTTTGAGGAGAGGAGAGGACCATATTTTGAAAATATGGAATCAATATGTGGAATGACGTTTTTCATTATATGTCACCTTCTTTTTAACCAAGGCATAAATGTGTTTCTTTGTTCTAGTCATCATTGTCTTTAGCCAATATGTTATCCATGTCTCTTGGGTCATCAGTCTTCAACACATCAAAATGTGATGAGAGGGTTTCGGGATGTAGTTCAGTGACTGGGCACTTGTGCAATGCCCTGAGTTTAAACCCCAGTATTGAAAAAAAGAGAAAAAAGAAAAGAAAAAACAGAAAGAGAGAGAGAGAGAGAGAGAGAGAGAGAGAGAGAGAGAGAAGAAAGAACTAAACAAAGAAAAAATATTTGATGAGAAACTTTTTAGCCACTATCATTTCTTCAAAACATAGGATTGACTTCCTGTTCACTGGTGTGGAGAGTCTACTGGCAGACATTTGTGTTTTGGAAATGCATTGATACAAAATAAAATAACCATGGGGACAGAACTCTTTCACTGATTCACTCTTATGTACTTTGTGTGACACGTAGGAGGTGCAAAATAAATATTTGTGATTATTAATCTGCCTTCCTGGTTAATAATCTGATAAGTTAAATGTCCCCCAAGAATGTAAGCAAATGCTACCTCATTGAGACAATGTATTGAGAGATAGGGATGACAGAAAAGGAGTTTTTCTGGATTCCTTTCTGCCGTCAGTCTTCATAAGGATAGACGGGAGCATGTTGCAAAAAGAAGCTCTTGAGAAAGGCAGTTGCTTTCTGTCTATGAGAACAGGCAAAACACTATGCTGCTTAGAAGGGCTTAATAAAGCTGGCCTGTGGCGCCCACAGCAGCCCACTCCAGGTTTCTGCTGGCGGGCAGGAACACGGGGCCTGGTGGAACTCTGACTACCACTCCTGCCTGCATCACATGCACTGAAGTCAATCTGTACTTGCCTGGCATCTGGATGCAGGTCCTTTGTGAGTGTGGGAGAGAACTGTTTGCTGAACAACTTTTCAGGATAAGAACAACAGCATTATCCTGATCACCATCACCAGCTGTCACTGTCATTGATCACTGCCATTAGTAACACTGTCCTTTCTCCCACTGGATCAGGCCTCATCGTCCACTTCCTTCCCACCCCATGCCCCCAGGACAATTGCACTAAAGCATTAGTGATTATGAGTGACAAAAAAAATAGTTTTTTTTCCTTTGGTCTTTCTTCTAACATGTCATGCAATATGGCAATGCAGCTAGCTTACAGATAGTCCTCAGTAAAGTGCTATATGAGCGCATGGATATTTTCCTTAGAACTTCCAAAGAAATTACATTAAATATACTTATGTGTATTTACACTACTGAACATACATATAAGCATGCTTATATATCACATACCGGCTGTGATGGTGCACACCGGTAATCAACAACAACATATACCACATATGCATATATGATAGGGAGAAGGAGCTAGCAGCCCCCTCCCCCAAACAATCAGCCTTTGAAAACCCTATGAATAGCAGAGAATCACAATAGTATTTCATCTGTTGTACGTAGGGTCGCTATGAGTCAGACACCGACTTGACAGCACCTAACAGCAACAACAACAACATGTATATATAAGCTCATCACTATAAATAGACATGTAAGTATATAATATTATATGCTATAGTGTGAACATCATGTACATAGACATGCCTGGATAGGTGTGTGCATATATTAAAAGTGTTGCAATGCTCTCAGGAATTGCATTCATGCTAGAGTTGGTGCTGTTTTTGTTTTGCTGATAGTTTATGGTGATTGAGTGAAGATAACCATTGGAAACCAGAACTAAAAATGTGGTGGGATCAATAGTGGTGATGATGATTGGAGAGGGGGCCGCTGTCTGTGATGCTTCACGCACCTACCTTAAAAACACAAACCATGCAAAATTGTTAAGAGCGAAGTGAAGTGTTAATACCCAAAGGAGATACATGAATGAATAGTGACTTCAACATTGCTAAGAAAGCTGCTGCTTATTTGATTCTTCCCTGGTCCTAACGATTTTTCAAAGCCATCTGTTGCCGGAGCCATTTAGCCATGTTGTGCAACTATAGAAGGAAAAAGTAACATAAAAACAAAGAGTGGAAAGCTAGGTTACCAAAAAAAGGACTTCTACCAAATTAAAAATCAAGCTAAAGACCAGAGCAGATAAGAATGAACTTAAAGAAAAGCGTTCCATATCATATACCATCAGGAAAATGCAAATTAAAGCAATAATGATATACCACTGCAGCTATTAGAATGGCCAAAATCCACAACACGGATGCCACCAAATGCTGACAAGGATGCAGGACAATAGGAACTCTTGTGTTTTGCTGGTGGGATGCAAAATGTTATAGGCACTTTGGAAAATAGTTTGAGGCTTTTTATAAAACTAACCATACTCTTAGTATAAGATCCAGCAATGCTGTAACTTGGTATCTATCCAAAGGAGCTGAAGATGTATTTTCACATAAAAGCTTGCATATGGATATTTATAGGAACTCTATTGATATTTCCCAATATTTAGAAGTTACCAAGATGTAGATGAGTGGATAAATTGTGATATATCTAGACAATGGGATATTAATCATTGCTGCAAAGAAATGAGCTATCAAACTCTGAAAAATACACAAAAGCATGTTAGAAACTTTTTGCTAAGTGAAAGGAACCAATATAAAAAGGCTACAGACCATATGATTTCAATTATATGGCATTCTGAAAAAGGAAAAATAAGACATTAAAGATCAGTAGTTATCAGGCATTTGGGGTTCAAAGAAGGATAACTAGCAGGGAGGACTTTAGGTTAATAAATCTGCTTTGTATAAAACTATAATGATGGACACATGCTATTATAACTTTTCTCCAATTCACAGAAAGTATACCTCCTAGGATGAACCCCAATATAAATTGAGTGTTGAGTGATAAAGATGTTGGCTCATCAATTCTAACAAGTGCATCACCATGTTACGGGATATTGATGATGTAAGAGGTTCTGAGTCTGTGAGGGCCAGGGTGTTAATGGAAAACAATCTTTTCATTCTGCTCAGTTTTGTTGTGAACCTAAAATTTTTCTAAAAATTGTTATTGAAATCAATTCTCAGCATTATTTCTAAATAATCAGTGTTACCAACTCATCCAGTTTTGCATTAACTTCTTGCATTAGCTCTTATATGACTTCCCTTTGCTGTGTTTAGAGTTTTTAAGTGTCATCTCCCTATTTCAGGAAGAAGTACTTTAATGATAACTCAGGGTCTGAAGACCAAAAATTGCCTGAGACCAAAATTTAGAACCTGGATTTCCTTGTTCCTCATTTCCACCAGGCTCCACTTGGATTTACATATTTTTCAAGTAAAGAGAGATGCATTTGTTCTTTGTTCACTATGCTTCTGGAAGCTAGTGCTTACATTTCTTACAAAAACTTTTCAAATTAGTGCAGAAAAGATGATAGACATAGAAAAACCAAGCCATAAAAATACTATCCATCAGCAGTTTTGTTAAAAAGCCATCATTAAGGAGGAAAAAATGTAAATTACAGAAATGAGGTCACCATTTAATTGATATAAATTGCAGCCACCTGCTTCTCATTGCCAGGAGAAAAGGTTTTATGTAGGCAATAAAGTAATTTCTTTGGGAGAAAGAAAAGTTGCTGTGAAGACTCATTGCTTAAGTCTTTATTAAAGTCTCCTAAGTCTGGCCTGCTGTGCCCACACCACCAATGGACATCTGTTCCCATCTTAGAGTCAAAACAACACAGAAAGATCCTTTCAAATGACCACACAGTCCCCAGATTTGGAAGCTCTAGAAACCACTGGGGTTAATTAATTAATATTTTCAAATAGGAGGACACAATGGAAAGGTGTTGGATTGCCCGTGAATAACTGCATAATGGCTTGTGGAGCTGTTAGATGGGGATAATGCTGCAGTGGCTACAAGTCTTAAATCTGGGTAAAGTTTCATCCAGGCAAAGAGAAACAGCGCCATACCCCAAACTGTCTTAATCCATTTGGGCTGCTAGAAAAACATGTCACTCTGGCTGGATTATAAATAACAGAAATTTACTTCTCACAGCCTTGGAGATCAATATGATGGTAGATTCAGGACCAGGTGAGGGCCCATTTCCTGGTTCATAGACAGTGCCTTGTCATTGGGCCCTCTGGGGCCTCTGTCATGAGGTCACCAATCCCACTCCTGAAGACTTGGTCACCTCCCAAAGTCCACATGTTATTAATATCATTGCCTTGGGGGTTAGGATTTCTGTAAGTGAATTTGAGGAGGACCTAGCCATTCAGATCATAGAAATATCCATCACAGAAACTCAGGACACCTATGTGTCAGTAGTGCTCTGAGAAATGTCAGCTGATTCTTGTACCTTTTTGAACATATCACACTATTTTGGAGATAATATTTGAATTAATGTGATTAAGAACTAGAAGACAGCAGTAAGACTCAAAGAAAACTTAGGTAAGTATCTACTCATAGGCTTACTTCTGCATGAGAAAATTCACCAATTATTCATAGAGTTTTTTTTTTCCTGGGGGGGGGTAGGATTTTTATTATTTTAATTTTTGTTTCTGGTTTCTAATCTGCATTTTCCTGACTTTGAAATTTTAAAAAATACTGTCTTATATAATTAGAATACTTTTAAATTAAAAGATAATAAAATTATGTTTTCTGAAGAGAGGGACTTAATTAATTTGGAATAGAGATACTATAGGATTGACAAATAGCAATGGCACATTCAATTATACATATATTGTCTGAAATGTTTTTTATTTCAATCTGGTTGATATAATTGTTTTCTTTGTTATAATTAGTTCCCAACAATTTATATTCAGTCTTATGAGGCTCATAATTCACTCACATTTTAAATTCCTTTCAAAGTATTAAGACATTTTGCTTTGCCTGGGATACAGAAAGCTGAAGGGTGATAATATGCTACCCCAAATATGCTGCTCTAACATGTGCATTATTTTGGGCTGAAGGGGACTGAGAAGCAGGAAATGTAAGAAGCACTCTTTACTCTCCCCCTTTCTGCCTAAAAACAGGGCTAAATTTCCCTGGGTAAAGGTGACATATCTTCCCTTCATAAAGGTGTCCCCTTCTCTGTGCCAGGAAGAGAAGGGCCTCTCTTCTCTGGCTCACAAACCATACTAAACAATAATAATACCACATATTTCCTAGTTGCCTTCACCCTATCTACTGTCCCTGAGAGCCCAGTCCCCTTTCTTTTCTGTCGTCCCTTGCCACAATTTATTGTCCTTTGTTAAAGTGGTATATAAGTATGTGGGTCTATCTGTCTCTGGGTCTTCACTTTTTTTCTGGTGAAACCCCAGGCACATAAAAATCTTCACAATAAGGAAACATCCATGTCCTCGTATTAATCTGTTTTCTTATTACTTTGATTCACAGGCCTCAGACACTGAACCTAAAACAGCAGAGAAATACTTGTTGGGCTTTCTCCTCCCCTACAACTAGATCCTAGCATGGTGTAAAGGTGCAGAAACTAAAACTCACAAATTTTTCTCAGCCCATCAGCAAGCAGAGGTTGCTGGGCAGTTAAATATCTTGAAATCTATGTGGCAGCTCTTTGTCCAAGGAGGGCTGGGTCATGTGGACATTTCCAATTCTGGCAGAGCATGCGAGAATAGGAGGACCACCGCAGAACTGGGTAAAGCACTAACATGTTAACAAATCACTACAGTCTGGGAGTAAACTACTCTGGATCTATGGGCCCTCTAACTGCCTCGGACACAGGGGAATTGGCAGGCGGTCACAGAATTGTTGCCCCTCCAGTTCTTGCTCACGAGAAAGATGCTCACAGGACGCCAATGGAGGGAGCCCCCCTCCATCCTGCAGGGCCAATGACAGCCACTGGATCAGGACAGGCAGGCAGTGTGGGGCCCAGCTGCCTTTTCCCCATGGAGCTAACCCCAGCCCCCTGACCCTTGCTAAGTCCATAAAAATACTTTTCATATTCTTTTCTCATTTTTTACTATTCTCTTTCTCTTTCTTACTTTATAATATAATAAAATAAAATATTAAGTTGATTATTTGATATTTAAGTAAGATATGTTGATTGTATTTAATTATAAAACTAAAGAACTCAATTATATTTATATAAGAAAACTCAAAATTAATTTGTTTTCTACTTTGCAAGCTTGTTACTCTCCCTGTAGGAATAATCATCTGTAGGGAGAGGGACATATTTCATTATACATCACTAAATATTTCTTCCAGGTACTTTCTTACAAAAAATCATTAATAATTTTCCAAAAATCAAATGATCTATTAACAAAAAATTAAACGTGGGCTTTTATAGGATTGAGTCAAAGTCTCACAGAAGGATCTTTTGTTTTCCAAAGAAAACAGAATGTTTTCAGCATCTGGCACACATTCTCAGTCCATAAAATGTTTATTTAGTATTAGATCAATACAGTGTAGCTTCATTAAACCACACAGTCACAGAACATGTCACTTTTCCAATATGGTTTTTGTTACTGAAATTTGCAATTATGTAACAATGCAGATTGTTCCAAGAATTCAATAGAAAGTCTAGAAACAAATTAATATCAAAACACTACCGAGAAGTTATTGCTGAGTAACAAAACAATATTTTAAAAATAATTTCACTGGTTTGGGAAATGAATTAGAATCCTAAGGTTATTAAAATTAAGTATGCTAAAAACTGAAGTGATTTAAAGGTTCGTAAGTTGCAATTGAAATTTTACTCTCCTAAGTTATTTTAAACCAATACCTGTCTTTTCTTTGGTGTAACCTTTAACACATAAGAGAATTGAGAAAATAAGGTATAAGTCATTTCTTGAATGCCTTCCAGCCTGGGGGGCTCATTCTCCAGCACTATGTATGACAGTGCTTCTCTGCTATTCATAGGGTTTTCAATGGCTGATCATTTCAGGAGTGGGCTGCTGGGTCCTTCTTCCTAGTTTGTCTTAGTCTGGAAGCTCAGCTAAAACCTGTCCACCATGGGTGGCCCTATTGGTATCTGAAATATTGGTGGCATAGCTTTCAGCATCACAGCAACACACAAGCCTCCATAGCACAACAAACTGACAGACATGTGGGAGTTGCTAGAGGTGGTAGAAAATAAACTATCTGGTGTACAAATCTTGAAACACAAGCATCACTGTAAGGTATGGTCAGATAAACCCATTTTTAACCAGTCCTGATGTTTATCTTGAAAACCTCTAGACCCAGCTGGGTTGATGCTAAGTTAATCACCCATTGTGAGTTCCAATTCTGGACCCTAGGATCTCTGCATGTTGGTGTCCTCCTAGAGTGAGGTGTGGGTGTGCACATATCACTCTGCCGATGCCTTCAAATGAGCATCTTCGGGATTGAAATGCCACACACTCTCCATTAGTGCTTCTATCCTAGTCTGGTTTAGCTAATCATTCTTTTCTGAGCACTCAGCAATGTGTGTGTGTAGGGAGGTGGAGGTGTCTCTTCGTCTCTCTTTTCTGTTGATCTCAAAGTGGGATATAATGAGTGATGTTGCAAAGACTGAAACCATACTTAGTACCCTAAGAGGCCCTATGGGACAGGCAAGTTAATGGAACAGAGCAGCAACTGGACTTGAAGTTTTGTTCTATTAATGGGGAGCATCTCATTTTTCTAACTTTCTCTCTATAAAAAAATCTTTCATCTCTTTTAAACTTTAAGTTGCATCTATATACAGCCTAAATTTGTAATAGTATAGGTTTAAGTGGCAGAGATGGCATTATTCTAAGCATAGCTTGTATGGGTATTGCATGCTTCTGGTGGCCCTTAGTCCAATTTAAGGAGGAAGAGAAATGGTTTTGAGAATCCCCAAACTCTGTGAAGTAAACTCTAGCTTTCCTTAGATGTGATTCTTGCTCAGTAGCTGCAATTTTATCCAACAAGCCATGGAAGAAGTTGAATAAAGTTGGCATTGCTCTCTCTGTGCGCAGGTAAATTCGCTGGTGATGCACATAGAGCATCACATTCTCTTAGAGAGAAGGGCCTCATGTTGGAGGTGGGGATGTGATGTGATGGAGTGGACCATTGTTGTTGGGAGGCTTCTCTGTGCAAGGACACACAGTTGAAGACCACTGTCCAGGATGTGCTCAGAGGTGCTGCTGGGCTATTCTGGGTGGAGGAAGAGCACAGACCAAGAGTCCAGGGATCAGCTCTGCACAGGGGCCCTGTGGAGGGAAGAGGAGGGGCTGAGGTAGAAAATCTCTGGAGTGTGGAGTCCTGTGCCTGGCATTGACATGCAATTCCCAAACTCACCATTTGAGAAGCATTTCTCATCTGGTGGTGATCATGCCCCAGGGGGGACATCTGGCCAGGTCTACAGGTATTGTTTTTGGTTATCATCACTGGGGCCAATTTTTGGTTCTTTGTAGACAAGTTCATTCCTATTTCTAATGGTTGAACCGCCACAGTAACACCTAGATTCAGGCTGGAATGACAGAGTACTGTAACCATCATGGACCGAAGGCGTGTGGCTCCCAAAGTTCATATACTGAAGCCGTAATCCCAGTGTGATGGTCTGTGGCAGTGAAGCCTTTGGGAAATAATTAGATCCCGGGAGTGGAGGCTCAGGAAGGAGATTCCATCTGTTACAAGGAGGAGCTGAGAGCTAGCTCACTCTCTTCCCTCCCATTGAGGACTTGAGAACGCGACAGAGAGAGAAGCCTTCTGCAGAGGCTGACCATGCTGAAACCCTGACTTTGGACGTCCTGCCTCCAGGTCTGCCTGAAACAGGCTTCTATGGTTTGAAACCACGCAGTCTGTGGTAATTTTTTATGGCAGCCCAAATTAACTCAGACAATGGTCTAGCTAATCAGGTTGACAAGTAAAACTGCCAACACAGACTAAAACCATCACTCAGATGGCAGATGGAATTCCGGGAGAGCATGGGGAACTTGCCATCATCATTTACAAACTGGTATGCCTCATAGCTGGATTTCTGATCTCTCTCTCGATTGAGAACATCTGCTTTCATTTTATATCCCAACACGTGAACAGTTGGCTGGGATTCAGAACCAGCCCTACATACGTATTTCCTGATTTTGCTGTAAGGGTGACATATGCAATATTGCCATTCTTTATTCCCATTACCCTTTCTTCTTGCCCCTCCCTCTTTTCTTTAGTCCATTATCTTTCCCTGCTCAGATCCCAGATATACTTACAAGGAGAAGGGAGCCCATAGGTGGGGAGGGGAACCAGGAGAATCTGAGGGTGAAGTGAACCTGAGCAACGTACAATGAAACAAATGTGTATGGAAATGTCCTAATGGGACCCATTATAGTTGTACATTAAAAATTACCAATACTTTTTTTTTTTTAAATCTAACCCTATGTTGAGGTTCACAGCCTGAATCCTGAATATGTTTGAGCTCGGCCCTGGGGCATGGAGGGCACGTGTATGTTGGTTCCTGGCAGGTAAAATTGGCAAGCAGCCTGGGACAACTCAATGAAGGAGAGAAATTTCCAGCTCAAGAGCTCCATGAACTCCCCCGAATGACTTGAACAGTGGCTACCAGTAAGGGCCGTCTCCTTGCTTCAGTTTCCTGTCTCAGGCTGAGCAGCATGATTTGCCCCAGCTCTGGATTCCGGGTAGTAACTATTCCAAGGCAGTGGTATGTGCCAGCGTGCACCCATGTGTTCTTCCCACGGATGGCAATGGTTTGTCTTGGTTGCACATTACAGCAAACTTCTCACCTGACCAAGTGTGAGAGAGAAAATCATTATGAGCCTGCTGATTGTTGTTATATACCATTTTATTTAACAATAACATATTTTCCATAATGATTTAATCCAAGCAGACATAAAGTATGTGTGTGTTTAGAAATCCAATTATCCATATGAAAAATTCTAACTTACTATGGCTTCATTTTCCTGTCTGCTTTCCATTTTGCATTTGTGTGTCCTGAAAGGTGATTTTTGTACCTGACGGAGCATGTTCTTTATAAACATATATTGTACAGCTTTCTGATTTTGTCACGCTGAGGAAATGAAGACTATTTGCTGAGGCTCCAGTGGGAAATTTAACTCAGTCTTGTCATAAAATCAGCTTTAAATTTGCTTCAAAGACATGGTTAAATTCTGTGTAGAATACATCCACTCTTTATTGAATGTTTGCTCTGTGCCAGGCACTGTGGGACTCAGTGGTTAACAAGAACCCAGCTTTCACTCAGCCAGGGCCTGGGCGGGGAACACAGGCAAAGGACAGGCAGTTCAGCAACAGAGGGAAGCCAGTTATCCTTGGGGCAATGGTGATCCTGGGACTTCGAGCAGCAGTGCCGGTCAGGATGCCAGGGGTTAGGACGGCTTCCTTAGAAAGTTGTGCCAAACTGAAGCCTGGAGTCAATAATGAGAAGCGGGGCCAGCAAAGGAAGCACAGAGAGGTCTTCAGGCGTGTAGGACAGTAGGTACAGCAGCCATGGCCAGAGCCACAACCGTGAACTTCTCACCTTGCTCCTTCCACCTGCCACCTGGCAATATTTGCAGCCCTGTGCCAATGCCCTGGTCTCCAGACAGCCCAAAGCTACCAGGCAGGCTCCCAGCTGCTCCTCCCTCCTTGTAGCACCCCACCCAGGAAGAGTTTCCAGCCCGTCTGGCCCTGACTCCGGTGTGGCTCGATGACTTGCTCTGATCAATGTGGTGGACACACAGAGCTTGAAATTTTTACACACCCTTCTGGTTTGTTTTTGAACCTTTGACTCTGGCATGAGAATAAAGCTGGACTGGCTTGTTCAGGAAGAGAGAGTGAGTGGAGAACAGCCAGTCTCTGATAAATGCACCCTACATGTTCCCAGGTCTGCAGCTGTACCCCCCTGGCATCCATCCTGTCTTACCTTGGAAGCTAAGCAGGGTGGGACCTGGTTAGTCCTTGGATAGGAAGCTGCTTGGGAATACTGGGTGCTGAAGGCTTGGAAGAATGACCTCACAGCCCACTCCTCAAACAATCAGCCGTCAAAAACCCTACAAATATCAGAGAAGCACTGACAATAGTGCCGGGCACGGCGCCGTGTCAGGTAGTGTTTCGTTCTGTTGTACACAGGGTGGCTATGAATCTGAGATGGCACCTGACAACCACAACAACACGTTCTCGTTGCCAGAAGGGGATGAGGTGTGTGAGGGAGCCCAGACAAGACTGGGGAAAAAAGTAAACTGAGAAAACCCTATCAAGGTTAGCATAAATGCCCAGTTGACACATAGTTAAGCCAATCCCTTAACCCTCTGCATTTCCTCTATCTGACATTACTAACTATATAGTTCTACTACTACATGTCTATAAGTCTTTAAATATAAGTCAATAGAAAAAAGAGCCATGGATAGGGGGATAGGTGGACCACATGCAGATGGGCAGACATATATAAATATGTATGCATAGACAGATCTGCTCATTTCTTTATTCAAGTCCCGCCCATATGCCTCACAGCTATTGACCCTCAGTAAAGTCTTGAATTTAAATAAGTGAGAGGCTACTTATGCATTCATGAGTGTGAACTTGCTTCAGGGAAGAGAAAACATCCATGTTCTTCCTTCCTGACCCATGGCTTGCTGACCCCAGAGATTTATTTGTGATTGATGAATATTTATGAAAAGTGCCACTTGAATGATAATATAAATGTTCTAAGCAATATTAATTGAGTGAAGAAAAAAAGACTCGCTTGCATTTCAGAAGATAACAAATGAGGGGCAGAGGTTGTCTTTGTTCAGAGTACAGAAAATAACTCAAGACTTACAGACTTATGGAGTAATACAACTTGAAAGGATTTCTAAACCAACAGATTTTGAAAATGCATTTATTATCTTGACTTTTTGGTCCAAATTATCGGGCATAAGACTAGATTTAAATTTAACATCTATTACATAGATTGCTGTGTTGCCAGATGCCACAGGGTCACGTCCCATGGGCTCACAGGAAGCCCCCTTACTTTCATTAAACTCCCCTGAAGCCCACAGGACATGGGAGGTCCTCCCTCGCTTGCCCCTTAGTGTCAAATGAGCACAGGCTTGCCAGGACTAGCTCACTCTTACTGACTGAGTTCTTCCAGTTCATGGAGAAGAAGCGGGTCAGGGAGTATTTATGAGGGGTTACTAGCCAGGTTATTTAAAAGTTCTTGTTTTCCTCTGACCTAGTGCTCTCCTTGTCTGGACTTTGAATGCAATCAACATCAGACAGGATGGGTCATGCAAATATGCAAAACAGAGTGGGCAGGACACAAACCCACATCAGATGGGTATGGAGATCAGGTTGCTTAATTTGTGTTTCACATGTAATGAAGTCAGTGTTTGTTTAAGGCAAACCCAAAGGGCAACTACAACTGAGCATGTTTGTCCAATGTTGTTGTTACTGTTGTTAGGTGCTGTGGAGTCAGTGTCCCACTCATAGTGAACCTTTGTACAAGAGGCAAAACATTATTGTCTGTGCTTCTCTGCTATTTATAGGGTTTTCAATGGCAGATTGTTTTAGGGGAGTGGGTTGTTGGGTCCTTCTCCCAAGCCTACAGCACCTGGTGTTCCCAGGCGGTCTCCCATCCAAGGCCTAACCAGGTCGGACCCTGCTTAGCTTCCGAGATCTGACAGGATTAGATGCTACCGTGTTATGGCTGCAGCCAAGAAAGACCTTAGTCCTTAAACATTCTAATGTTACTTTCTTCTTATAATTTTATGCACTGATTACAGTTTTAAATGTATGTAAGTCACACATTAAAAATACAATCATCAGTTTAAAAAAAAACATTCTAATGTGAAGATTTCAACACTGTTTTTCAACAAGGGAGCACATTTGGGGCAAGAGGGCTGTAGAAAGTTGTAGCCTATGGTAGAGACTTCTCAATTTGAGGATGAGGCTGATCCCCAAGCCAACAATTTCAGAGGACATGGGCAACTGGCCACTCTCTTCCACCTCCTGTAGCTCTTAGCTGGCTGTATGTGGTCAATCCTTGGTTCGATATTCGGGCTACATCCTAAATTTCCTGTGATTTGGAACAAACCCCCTTCTGGCTGCAACTACAAAGGGAGAGATTCTTCTTGGGTGAAGATCATTCTCTCTGTCTCATTTCATTAAAATAAGAATAAACCAGCTTCACTGCCTACCTCTACTCATGCTTTGCATTTGAGAAATAAAAGCACATTTGAGAAACGAAAGCAGAAATAAAAAGATCATATGGGCAGCAGTATCCTGTTCAGTGACGGCAACATTCACCCCAAATTTACCAAATGACTGCGATGACTTCCGGGCACATGTGAACATCAAGAGCAAAGCTGAAATGGGCAAAGTGATGGACAGGAGCTTAACAACCAAAGCCCATGTGGACATGGGGCCAGCTGCCATCTTGGTTGTCTCAAATACTTTGGAAGTACCCTTGCTCCTTATTCAAAAGCAGATCTATGCATTTTTAACTCACAAGTAAAACATGACTCACAGAGGAGGATAATTTTTCCCCACTTCTTTGTAACCAGCAGACCCAGCTGATGGGGTCTACAGAGGCCTGAGCAGTTTCCAGGTGTTGCTGACCTCAACAAAGTTTGGAGCTCATGCAGCAGATTTTGTGGAAAGGATTCCTCTGAGGGGACATGCCCACTTGTATCAGTGTCAGTCAGAAGGAAATGCCTACTAAACATCTTGTTCTAATTATCTCCTTACATCTGTAATTATATGTTTCACATTTTCTAACACCAGAGAACACAGAAACTCATTCTCAAAGATGACTCTTTCAGGAAGAAGAAATGAGGCTTATTCATTTACTCTTACCATGCTATGCACACAGGAAGACTGGCAATGGCCTCCAGAGCCCTTTCCTCTCTAGGAGTAATTAATTGGCAGCTCTTGGTCAGTGGGTACCCTTAACTGTGGTGACCCTGCGTCCTAGGGTAGGTACAGTTCACTGCATCCATAGATGCTCAAGGTACATGCTGAGATTCATCAAAACTGACCACCAGATTTGTGTTAAAATGGAATAAATTTTATTCCATTAGAATGGAATAGAATGGAGGATTTTAGGAATGGAGGATTTTAAAATTGACCTTTTAAAGCATAAATAAAATACCTTGTGTTGGTTGGGTAGCTATAGGAAAGAGATCATGCAAGGAGATGACTGAAGAAATTTTAATGGAGAGACAACTTATAATGATGTTGCTGAGATAACAGGAATCAAGAGATTAGGAAGCATCCATGGACAGTAAAAATGGGAAGCCTTTGTGGTCCGTGGTCCATGGTCCTGAAAGGGATAGGGGAACAAACTACATCTAGAACCAGGAGAGAGATTCGGTAGAGCTACCATTGTGCACAAGGCTGTCCTGCGTTAGGGAACACAGACAATGCCCAGAGGAGACACTATGAGTGAGTGAGCAAGATGAATAGATAGGCTTAACTCCTGTCTTCCCATCAGACCCAGGAAGGCCTCCTATGACCTGTGTAGGACAGCAGCCGGAGAGCAGAGGGGCTCCCAGGTGATACAATCAAAAGGCATCCATCTCCCAGGTTCAGAGCTGCAGGTAGGGTTGACAAGAATATGCCTGAGGAGCCAACAGAAACAGCCAGGCAAAACTCAAAGACAAACAATTGTCTGACAAAACACATGCTTTTCTGATAGAAGCTGCAAATTCCTTTTCAGCTTTATTTTACTACTGAAGAATCATCTGAGCTTTTACTAAGGAGATGTTGATGTTAGGTGTCTTGCAGTCAGGTCTGACTCATAACCACCCTATGTGTAACAGAACAAAAACTACCTGACACAGTGCCATGCACTGTTTAAGCCCATGTTACAGTTATTTGGTTAATCTATCTAGTTGAGGGTTTTCCTTTTTTTCATTGACCTGACAGTCTCCCAAACATGATATCCTTTTCTAAAGATTGGTCCCTCTTGACAACATGTCCAAAATATGTCAGAGGCAGTCTAGCCATCCTTGCTTCCAAGGAGCACTCCGGTTGTACTTCTTCTAGGACAGATGTGTTGGTTCTTTTGGCAGTCCATGGTATACTGAATATTCATTTCCAGCACCATAATTCAAAAGCATCAATTCTTCTCCAGTCTCCCTTATTCAATGTCCAGCTTTCACAGCATATGATTCAAGTGAAAATACCATGGCATAAGTCAGATATACCTGTGACATCTTTGCTTTTCAACATTGGAAGAAGTCTTTTGCAACAGCTTTTCCCAATGCAATGTGTCTTTTGATTTCTTGACTGCTGCTTCTGTGGATGTTGATTTTAGAACCAGGTAAAGCAAAATCTTGAACATCCTCTATCTTTTTTCCATTTATCATGAAGTTGCTTACTGACTGAGTTGTAAGGATTTTTGTTTTGTTGATGTGTGAGGTATAATCCATACTGAAGGCTGTGTTCTTTGATCTTCATCGGTAAATGTTTCAAATCCTCTTCACTTTCAGCAAGAGACTTGTGTCATTTACATAACGTAGGTTGTTAAGTCTTCCTCCAATCATGATACTGCTTTCTTCTTCATAAAGTCTAACTTCTTATGTCATTTGCTCAGCATAGATATTAAAGAGGTACGGTGAAAGGATACAGCCCCGACACACACTTTTCCTAACTTTAAACCAAGAAGTAATTCCTTGTTCTATTCTAACGACTGCCTCCTGGTGCAGGTACAGATTCCTCATAAATACAATTAAGTGCTATGGTATTCCATTCTTCACAATATTATCCATAATCTGCTGTGATCCACATAATCAAATGTCTTTGCATAGTCAATAAAACAGGGACATCTTTCACCTCCAGTGCCACATCTCTTTGTTGGAACATCTCTATTGGTGTTCCATAAATTGCTGGAGCCTTATGTTTTGCCAGTTCATTCAAGGCAGCATCCACTTCATCCCTCAGAACCATTGGTTCCTGATCCTAAGCAACTTCTTGAAATGGTCAGTGATCCACCAATTCTTTTTTGTAAAATGACTCTGTGTATTCCTTCTTTCTTCTTTGGATGTTTCCTGCATCATTTAGAATCCTTCACCATTGCAACTGAAGGCTTGAATTTGTTCTTCAATTCTTAAGCTTAAGAAAAACTAGGCAGTTAGCAGGACAAAGTGACAGAGTGAGGACACAAAGGGAAATGAGGTCAGCAGGAGCAGCTAGGGAGACATCAAGGAGCTCATGGTAAACGTGGCACTAGGTCCTTGCTGTGTTAATTCAGGAGCATTTTTCCCTAAGCAGCTTAAACGTTTTGCAAGTTTAGTAACTCAGAGGTGGAGTTGTATTGCTTTCCTACATGGATTATTTTGTAGTAGATAACCTTTTAGTAAGAAGATATGCTAACTTAAGGAACGTTGGTGACAGACAAACTCACTGCAATGCCTCACTGCTCAGAATAAAAAAGAAGACAGCACAAAAATGAAAAAATTATACTCTTTTGGCAAGGTCTCCAGTTGGTATCAAGAACTGAGCAAAGTACTGGGGATCAGAGCCAGGTAGATTCACCATGACCCAGAGCCCAATTTCAAGCCAGAGGTTCAAAACGCATATGCTTTCTAATATGGATAAACCAGGAGGAGATTATGGCCATAGAGAATGGTGGGATTTTTCTTAAACTGGAGCGTTTATACCTTCTTGTAAAACCATATAAATCCGTGTATTTTCTTTAGACCATGAAAATCCAGATAAATATTTTTGGAGGAAATTTAACAGCCAGTATTTTGTTGTTATTGAAGGAATAGCTGAAATCACACAGAGGCAATGACCCTCTTGATCCTCAGCGAATTACAGTCTCCCAAATCCTCAGAGACTGGCATCCAAATGAAGCTGCAAGAGTGCATAATGACTCCATATACCTATGCTGTTGGTGTCTTTAGTAATGGTAAGGTGGCCTCTGCCTAGCAGAACCCAGCACCTGAGATAGGAAGAGAAAAGTGTGTGCTAGGGCCCTGGGGCTACCATGTCCTTCAGAGACAATGAGTCAGAAACAGACAGCACAGTGGAGATTGAGGTGGTCAGTGCAGGTGTCATGGAGGAGGTGGGATGTGAGATGGTTAATCAGGATGTTTGGACTAAGGGGGAGCCTCTCTTCCAGGCTCTAGACCTTCATTTTCAACTTCCTAAAGGGTACTTTCAATTAACAGGCACCAGCAGAGCAGAGGAGCTGATTTCTTTTGCAAAGCTCTTCTTGCACTAGGGCATCTTGTTGAGGTATCAGTCACCATCCTCCCAGCCTCTCCTACAAAAAGCTTCAGGGTCACTTTGAATTCCTCCTTCCCATTTCCCACCTGGTGGATCATTAAAACCTGTGAATGCAGCCTGTCAGGCTAATTATTCCTCCTTCACTGCAGTTCTGACTCCTTTGTGGGAGTGTGAAATACTCCTCTCAGGGCATTCTACCCACCTCATACCAACCGGCTCTCCTGAGGGATGCCAGGGCTCCTTTCCTGAAGTAAGTTTTGATCATTCTCCCATCTCATTCTCAAGGGCAGGAAATGCCCATGGAGATGACCAAGAACTCCTCAGAATGGCCCTCCACAGCCACGGAAGCTCCCCTGCTTCTCCCTTCCCAGGCTCTCTTCTCAGAGATTAACTTTGTCTCACCTGCCCTTGACCTCATGGAAATACCAAGGCTCCCTGGACTCCCTCATTGCATGGACCTTTCTTCATGCCATTTTCAGTAGAGTAGCTCTAGATCCAGACAGCCTGAGTTTAAATCTGAGCTGCATCTTACGCCAATTAGATGTCCTTTAGAGAGTTATTGCTTTCAACTTTAAGTTCTTCATCCAATAAATGGAGGATACTATCAATACCTATATTATGGGTTTCCTGAGGAGAAAATAAGACAATATATGTTGTAAAAACTCCCTGCCTGAACTGAGAATTGCAAAGGGCAAGTGCAGACCAAAGAAAGAGGCAGACCCTGTTAACAGGTAATCGAAGATTTATTCAGGGAAATGAACATATGAGGCAGTCTCAGGCAACAGCAAGATGAGGTAGAAAGCTGCACTTATGATGCATGTCCTCCCAGACTTTGTAACAAGGGGGAGGGGGAGGAGGGGGAGGGGGAGGAGGGAGGAGTAGGAAGGGGAAAGTTGCTTTCTTAATCTATTTACTCTCTACTTACATGGATTTGGGTTTGGGTTTCCTACTAAGCAGTCACTATTGATAACAGAAGGGGGCTGATGACTCTGGTGCACTTCCTCTGATCCTACAAGTCACTTCTATCATGTATCTAGAACACATTTTCATAATGAAAGCTGATGGCACAATTTGTAAGCACCTAAAATTCTATGAGAGTGGTTATGAGTTGGACCTGACTTGATATCACCTAACAACAACAACAACATCAGTAAGCATTGTGGTTGTTTATTGAATCTCTGTTGTTGTTGTTAGGTGCTGTTGAGTTGGTATCCGACTCATAGTGACCTTATGTACAACTGGTGAAACACTATTGTCACTATGAACAGCAGAGAAACACTATTGTACTTCTCTGCTGTTCATAGGGTTTTCAATGGTGGATTGATTTTTGGGAGTGGGTTGCCAGGTCCTTCTCCCTTAAAAGTGTGTAGCCCAGGCTGGCCTCAAACTCGTGATCCTCCTGCCTCATCCTCTTCAGCGAGTTGGTTACTGGTGTGTGCCACCACGACTGGTATTGAATCTCTAGTCATTCAATAACTCAGCCAAACATCACTCTTTGATTCTCCTCGCTGTTTGCCCCAATATTAATCTTAATCTCCAGGCTAGATGCTCACTCATTCTCTCTTTCTCTCTCTCTCTGAGTTCTATAAGACCAAAATTAACACACTCATGTAAGATCTCTGTCGGTAATACAGTGCTGTACACATCTGTCTGCCTAGAAGACATTGGCCAAACCCCATAAGGGCAAGCTTTTCTGTTTCTCTACAGGTTCATCAAAGAACATGAAATATGAATATTTGTACTTATTTGAATTCTTTCATTGCTTATAATAAAATTGGAAGGTGTTCAGTGGAGGATCACAACTAATCCCTCAGTAGTCAAATTTGTCCACTGATCTGAAAGTATCAGCACCTGGAGCTTGTAAAAGTGCGGAATCTCACATTCTACCAAAGACCTCCTGGATCCGCAGATGTGTTTTTAACAAGACCTCCAGATAATTCAGATGAAATTATAGCTTGAGAAGCAATGCACTGTATTCAGCATCTTAGAAATCCAGATACAGGAAGAAGTCAATTCATATTTCCCTGATTTTATGGAGAAAGGAGCTGCTTCCCTTAATGTCTCACTCATACAGAACAGAGAGAAGAGAGCCAGAATGGGGGTGGAGTCAAGCACAGCTTGGATCTTTGCTTTGGGGTCTCAAATAGGTCTGGATTTGAGGTTAACTTCTGCAATTTGTTAGCTTTGCTATCAGGAAGGTCAGTAAGCTTTGATGTTCTCCCTCTGAACCATGGAGATATTGTATCTAACTCAATTCAGTGCTGTGATATGATGCAAGAAAAGTGGAAAAGCACTAATCTTGGCACATAGTAAGTACCTAATGAATACTAGCTTATTAGTTGGAAAAGGCATCTCAATTTAAGACAAAAAAAAAATAGAATAAGAGTATTGGTCTGGGTCTAGAACAACAACATCACGACTAGGTGTCTGACTTCATCCAGAGGCCGCGGGCATCCCCAAATCCCTGGCCTCATAATCTTGAAGAGTGCTGTGTAGATAATGCACATTCCATGGCCTGACTTCTGAACTAGAATCTTTGGGGTGGCCCTGAAGTAGCGTTTTGAATGAGCTTCCCTGAATAACGTAAGTTTAACATCAGTGCTGATGATATTCTGCAACCTAACCAGGCCCAACCCTGCTTAACTTCTGAGATCTGACAGATGGGACCGGGGTGCTATGGCTGCAGATGATTATACCACTAGTTTAAGTATCACACCACTGAATGCTCCATGGGGACAAGGGCCGTGTGTGATTTGCCTTCCAATATTTCCTCAGCATCTTTTAGTGCTTGACACATTGCAGATACTCAATATCTTATATGTAAATGGATAAATAAGTAAATACTGAATTTATAAGATAAATGTATATCTTAATGGGGAAAACAAGAATTTTTATGTTGTAGAAATATTTTGTTGTTTTTTGTAGTACTGAGGGTTGAACCCAGGACTGTCATACTAGGCAAGTGCTCTACCATCGAGCTGTGCTCCCAGGCCCTTTTTCAGTTCTTTGTGTTTTCCTTTTCATTTGTTTTTGAGACAGTCTCACTAAGTAGCCTCTGACCTCAAACCTGTGATCCTTGCGCCTCAGCTTCCTGAGTCACTGGGACACAGGAGTGAGCCTTACTCCTTACATAGAATTATTTACATGAATTAGTTTTCCTATGTGACATTCTTGGCACAGTACCTATCGAAGACTAAGCTTCTGTTGCCATGGACTTGTGTGTAATATTATCACCTAATAGTGTGAATAAAAACATACACTTTGCAGTTCAACACAAATTCAGGACCAGCTACAAACACTATAGTGGTAGTGATACATTTTCCATTCTATAGTCAAAAAATGGCAGAATGTGATATGGAAATTGGCCCTAACTCAAAGACTATTGATTTTTATAACTGTGGAATAAAGAAAAACAGCAATAAGAATTTATCATCAGAGGTGTATTTTATATATAAATTTCTTTCTTTTCCATATATTTCATGTAATTTACTCTCATCTTTGGATGAAAAATGGGCTATTCATTTACATAATTACAATTACCTATGGCATTTATATTTCTCTTGCTATAAGGCATCTAATTGTTTTATTATAGGTGAAAAAAGCCTTTGTACTCTGATTCCAAGCCACATTGCCCAAGTAGACATAGGGATGGATGTTAGTAATTTTATTCACTCTTTTGTTTCAAAATTTAAAGACTCCCTTTAATTAAACTAGAAATTGCTTTGTTATATTTTATTTCCAGTCCCTTGCAGTGAACTCAGATCACATGACCAATTTCCAGCCAATGGAGGTGATCAGATGCAAAAGACCCACCTGGCCTCCTAGCCTGGACCATACCAAACTCCCATAAACGATCCTGCCCCTTCCATCCTTTTTCACCATCTTGAAGCCTAGCAGCCTGGCCACCGAGAAGCTGCAGGGTAAGGGTGGAGGAGCCACAGGTGGAAGGAGCCTGGGCCCTGAACCTTGCTTTGAAAGAGAGCTATTGACTTAGTGCACTGGCTCTGGGATTTATTGTCTCTTTTGTTTTCTTCTCTATTTTGCAATAGAGGAGTCTCAAGTATCTGTCCTTTCCCCCCAGGAACTTAGGGAAAATGGAGAAAAACAGAAAATCTTATATAGATGATAAGTATAGACAATAGTTGAGTGTGCTGGATACTGTGCTGGGCCATAACAAAACAAGTTAACTGGGCAAAACTGTCCAGCTGTACTTTGAGGTTAGTTCTGTTATCATCCCCCATTTCATATGAAGTGAAACCAGAGCTCAGAGAGGCAAAGGAACACATCCACCTCTGCATAGCCGGGTAGTAGCAGGGTCACCAGCTAGTTGGTTCCCAAGTTTAATTTCTCAGCCACTGCTCTGCACAACTTTGTGTGACCTGTGTTTTCCTGGCTGATAATCCACCATCCTAGATGGAAGCCAATTTTCTGCAACTAAGTAGAGTGTGATATTTCTTGCTACTTAATAAGTAGGATGTACCAGCATAAGGTCCCAATAAGAGCTGTATTATTTACAGTATAAACAAGGAGCTAATTACAATTATGCAAGAATGTCTTGTCTTGAAGAGGGTGATGTGCTCACACTAATTTCCCCTGCCTCTGCTCGAATTTTATCTAGTCACCAAGCAGTTGCCACTTGTGAACAAAACCAGTCTTTGAACAAATGTGCCTTTCTCCATTCTAACTGCATGGATGCCTTGGCATTACTTTAATCAAATAAACAGCCGCCATCCTCACTAAGCTCAGAGTTATGTGACCTAAGCTTTCAACAGTGTGGATGTGTAGCCTGTAAAAATGCAGAAAAGAGCAGATCGGGCTGCTTTCAAACCCAGCCACATTTTGATAATGGTACCCGAAGGAGACAATTTTGCATATCCTGTAGGATGTTTTTGAGTCTGCTGACATCAAAGTAGTATGAAAGGAAATTCTTAATATTCTTGGACTCTTCACTTTTATCTACTTTTTCAGTCAAATCTTCCCACTGCATCAGTAAACAGCTCAATCTTCCAACAAGGTCTCTTAAGTATCAGCTGTGCTGTCTGGAAAGGCTCCTCTATCGACACAGAGCCTGTGTCCTTCCCGTGGCCAGGGAGGAGCCTGAAAAGGCACTACCTGCACATCAATTGCTATTCAGAGCCACCTTTTGGGCACACTGTGGCTTCCATCCTGCTGGGACTTGCCTGCCGTTGTGAGTGGGTTGTATCAGCCTTAAACTGCTGTCACCTTAGCCAGCCGGTCCTCCAAAGAGATGACGCTCGAGACCCAAGGGACCAGCAGATGAGTGACTCTCGGCTCCTGTGTGAGCCCAGTGCTCCGCAGATGCTGGGTGTGCTGCTCTTCATCCCCAACAAAGGCTGGACCACAGTTTGTCTGCAACCACCAAATAGCTGGCCAAGCCGGGGTGTAGCCTTAGGAGTGGTTTGAAAACTGAAACTCTTGGAAAATAGGCAGATAATTAGCAGTGTCCACCTTAATCAGAGCCTGCAGATGTAGCCCTGTGGCATCTGATACCATCAGATCTCGGAAGCTAAGCAGGGTCAGGCCTGGTTACTACCTGGATAGGAGACCGCCTGGGAACACCAGGTGCTACAGACTCGGGACATGGACCCAGCAACCCACTCCCCAAAATTAACCCACTATTAAAAATCCTATGAATAGCAGAGAAGCACTGACAATAGCGTTTTTGCTTGTTGTATACAGGGTCACTATGAGTCGGATACTGACTCCACGGCACCTAACGCCACCACCACCCCCTTATCCAGAGTGCTGACTCTACTGCGGTAATTCTGTCCTATGCTCTGAGCCAACTCTTGTGGGACTATTACATTAAAGCAGAGTGGCTACTGCATTCTGAATCTATTGGTTCAGCTTTTAATGTTTGACACAAATGCTCTCAATCAAAATCCTACTTCAGTGGCCAAGGGAACAACCAGCCGTTAGTTCAAAGGCAGCATTTTTCTGAGTCTTCAGTCTAGTACTTTGAGAGCAACAAAAGACTCTTCAGCGAGCCTTTAGTGCATGGACAAGCCTCTCCCATGTTTCTTTCATCTAGCCTGAGCCGTTCTACCTGGGAGAGTGAGGCTTTTGTGCCAGATAGGAGAATATTCCCCCAATACTCCTGTGGTCCCTGAAAATCTCAGCTTGTTAATGAGCTTGACATGATCACAATGAGGGCCAGAGACACTCTGCACATTCTTTAATCTAGGGCTATGCACTTACGATTCTATTCATTTATTTTTAAATGAGGTTCTGTAGACGTTTATAGAGAAAATATAACATTGGGAAAAATAAGGATGCCCAACCAAACAATGAGTATGCCACAACTAGGCCCAACTCCTCAGCTGATGGTTTTGGTAAGCGTACAATTATGCTGTTGGAGCACAATCACATTGTGTTATATTTAAATGCATGGTGAAATTTAATTAATGTCCTTCTCATTCTTGAGTAGCCATGGAAAACTAAGAAGGATATAAAACCAAATCCAGTATTAAACGAAGGAACAATGGTCACGCAGGACCTTTAATATGGAATTGCAACACCCTGCAGCATATGTAGGTGCATTCACACCTGATTGTCTTCTTCACACTTGGTCTCTGTGTTTCTGTTTAAAGATGTCTTATTGTCTGGAATTTGTTGTTTTATAATCTGTAGAAGCAAAAGATTTCACTGTCCCTGCAACAATGCCCTTGTTTATAACGTTGTTGTTGTTAGGTGCTGTCAAGTTGTGTCTGACTCATAGCAGCCCTCATGGGGTTTTCAATGGCTGATTGTTTCAGGATTGCCTTGGAAGTGGATTGCCACACCCTTCTCCCACTTTTACAGTGCTGGGAATCAAACTTGGGACCTCAGAGACTGCAGAGCAGTGCTCTACCAACTGAGCTAAATCCCAGCCCCATTTATAACATTGTTGTTGTTAGGTGCCGTCGAGTCAGTATCCGACTCATAGCGACCCTCATAGGGTTTTCAATGGCTATTTCGGGATTGCCTTGGGAGTGGATTGCCAGGCCCTTCTCCCATATTTATAACATTAGCTTGACTTTATTTCCTATCTCTATCCCTCCCTCTAGGTTGATTGCAATCTACTTTAACTGTCTTCTTTAAACTCTATCCTATTATCCATTGAGCTCAGCATGAAGTCTTCCCAATAGACCTTAGTAGGACATCTGACACATTGTCAGACCATTGACTCAATAAAATTTGCCATCGTGTTGTGTCTGCCCTGCATGGTGTTAAAATTCTTTTACATTGCAAGATTTAATAACAGGATATGGATTTTGTTTAATGTTGAAAAATTAGAACTCTGGCAATACAGGTATTAGATCTGTGTAATAACATATGAACAATGGGCTGAGTCTGTCTTACAGGTCAAACACTTCAATTTGCACATATGGTTTTGCAGTTCTTGACGGAAACAAGGATAAGTTGCAGTATAAATTGTTTTTGTTGATAGATGCCATCAAGTTGGATCCAACATATAGTGACCCTAAGTACAGCAGAATGGAGTACTATCCAGCACTGTGCCATGCATATGATCTTTTTTTGTTTTAGCCCATTGTTGCAGACACTGTGTTTCTTCTCATTTTGAGTCATGCCACATGCCCCAAAGAAGGTTCCAGGGGCTTTACTCCATTCCTGACATTAAGGTCCATCCTAATCATTTCTTGAATGGCTTCCAGCCTAGAACCAAAGCCTATAGCCCTCCTTCCAAGGATGCGAATGGAAAGAAATCAGTGGCCAAACCTGGCCTAAACTTGACCTTAGGTCAGAGATAGCCCAGACCTCACGCTCATGACAATGGCTTCAAAGTCAGAATGAAGATGTCCATTTGTTTCTCTTCTTTCTTTTTCATTTTCATTTTTCTTTTCTCTTTTCTTTTCTTTTCTTTTCTTTCTTCCCTTCTCTCCTTTCTTCTCTTCTTTTCTTTTCTTTTCTTCTTTCTTTATTTTGTGGTACTTAGGAGTTGAACCTAGGGCCTTGAACATACTTCTCAAGCACCCTATCTGCACCCTGATTCCTTTTTTAAATTTTTTATCTTGACTCAGGGTTTCACTAAGTTACAGGCTGCCTCTGGTCTCAAACTTATGATCATCCATCTCCCAAATTGCTAGGATTACAGGTATGCACCACTGCATCTGGCTCTGATTTTATTTTTTAAATAAAATAAAAATTGTTTCATTTTACTAATAGAAAACAAGTTTCCAGGTTGTGTCAGTCCTCTGGGGGCTCCTGCTCAGACCGACTGTGCTTTGGTTTCTTTGTCTGTGAAGGCAGCGAGGGCTCATGCATCGTGGGTGGGGTCTGACCATTCGAACTGCAATTTCAGTCCCACCCCAACAGTCCCTGGGAAAGAATTCCATCTTACTCCTAAAAATAAATCCCCAGAATGTGTGTTTATCTGAAAAGAGGAAAACATTAGACTAGACATCTCCCAATAGTGCCCGTTGATGAATAAAATTCATCTTTTAAACTCTTTTTACTTAATAAAGGCATCATATCCATTAAAAAGTCATAAATGGTTTCTATCTTCTTTTTAAAAGTAGCTTACATTGTTCATAATTGGCTTAAATGTTAATGTTTTCATCATGAGTGACTTCAGAGAAAAGATAATAAAACCCATGGGCTCTCTGTCTCTAGTTATTAAAAGGCCATCACACCATACAACATTACAAAAGAATGAAAAAGGCCAATGCAGAAGCACATTTACCACATCTATTTAAAAAGAAGCCACAGAAAATATCTTTCTCCAGCTTCAGATGATTTAAAATTGATCTCCAATAGCTTGGCCCACTTTCGCAGTGTTTCTTACAGATAAAATAGTTGCTCTCGATTGTGAGGCACCGCTTTGAGGACCCGGGCTTTGGTCACGCTGCTATTCTCAGGAATTACTCCTGGTGGGATGGGAGTTTTCCTTTGTAATCCCATTAGAAAAAAATGTCTTCAAGCCATGTTTTTACATCCATTTACAGCTTCCATTATTTCAATCATTTCCCACATATTCTACAAGCACAAGTTTCCCACTTGTGTCCGAGTTTTTTAAAATATTGTACATGAAACAATTCACACTTAAGAAGGAAATAGGTTAACTTTGGCAAGGAAAATGTGTTAGTAGTCTTCTAGTTCTTGCCTTTTATTATGGGCTTCTTTTTTTTAACAGGACAAGGGTTGAACCCAGGGCCTCAGTCAGGCTAGGCAAATACTCTACCACAAAGCTGCACCTCCTGCCTCCCTTTCTTTATTCACTTACTTATAGTTATGTATTTATTTAGAGACATGGTCTCGCTAATTTGTGCAGTCTGCCTGTGGTCTCAAACACGTGATCCTCCTGCCTCAACCTCTTGAGTCACTGAGATTGCAGGTATGCCTGGCATGGTGCCCAGCAAAACACATATTTATCAGAAAACATACCCTAAACATCTTGTGTTGTGTCAAATACTGTGCTAGGAAGTGGACTCTAAATTTGACAAAGACATACTCCTTGTGCTGAGATTCTTATACACTCCATGGAAGGCCACAGCATGCAGTGTTGTTGTTAGGTGCCGTGGAATTGTGTCTGACTCAGCGACCCTCGTAGGGTTTTCTTTTTTCTTTTTTGTATTCATTCTTTGTGTGTGTGTGTGTGTGTGTGTGTGTGTGTGTGTGTGATTCATTCTGACATGCATTTCATTGTGACATTTCCATATATGCATTTTGTTGTAGATTATACAGATAAGTTTCCCCTTTCAGTGGGTGACTGTTTCAGGATTGCCTGGGAGTGGGTTGCCACTTCCTTCTCCCATTTTTGCTGTGCTGGGAATTGAACTCAGGACCTCAGAGACTCCAGAGCAGCGCTGTACCAACTGAGCTAAATCCAAGCCCACAGTACGCAATAGGAACCATTTTCCCAGGCAGATGCCAAAGGGAGAGTGGCAGAGATATAAATCTAATGCCTGGAATCTCAGGAACGGGAACCCTAACTTATCCATGATGAGATGAAAAGTCATTCCCGGGGAGGATCATACAGTGACAAAAGACACACCCTTAGAGAGATGACGTGTCTACACTTAAGAACTGAGGCCATACTCGTTCAGCACAAGAGCTAGGCAGGATGCAGGGAGATCCTTGCTGCTTTTTACCTCTTAAACTGTGCTGGATAACAGAACGGACACAAAGCGAACAGCCAATCCTTTCTTTGGACTAGAGGTTACAAATTTTGGCTCCATCTCTGTGTCTTATTTGCACAGGGTTCAGTAAAGATTTTGTGATGATAGCTGTACTGGATTCCTAGGGTGACTGTAACAAAGCACATACACCACGTGCCTTCAAACAACAGGCACTGTCCTCTTATAGTTGTGGAGGTTCAAAATCTAAGATCAAGCCCTCCGCAGGGTAGATTCCTGCTGGGGAATAGGAGGGAGAAGATGTTCTGGGCCTGTCTCCAGCTCTGGAGACCACTGGCAACCCTTGGCATCTCCTGGCTCATGGACACATCATGACACTCGTTGCTGCCTCTTTACGTGATAGTCTCCCTGGACGTGCATCTCTGTTTTCTCTTATTATAAAGACACCAGAACTTGGGACTCGGGGCCCATCCTATCCTAACATGGCCTCATCTTAACTTGATTACATCTGCAAAGACCCTATTTCCAAATAAGGCCACATTTCACAAGTCTCAGGCTTTGAGACTTTGACATATCTCTCTGGAGTCACAGTTCAGTCCATGAAGATAGCATTTTAGATAACAAATATATTATGATCTTAGCTCAGTTGGTAGAGTGCTTCTCTGTGACTCTCAGGTCCTGAATTCTATCCCCAGCACTGCAAAAGTGAGAGAAGGACCAGGCAGCCCACTCCTGAAACACTCCTAAAAATAATCAGCCATCAGAAACCCTATAAATAGCAGAGAAGAGCTGACATAGTTCTGAGCATGGCACAGTGTTGGGGAGTGTTTCCTTCAGTTGTACATCAGGTCACTATGAATTAGAACAGACTTGACAGTACCTGACAACAACAAGTATATGTAATTATTCCCTAGATGTTCATAAAAATAGACAGGTCTCCAAAATAAAGTTGTGAGAGGGAAGTGTTTTAAAAATAAGCTAAGAATAAGATCACAGTAATAGTTGTTGAGATGAACACCATGCACACTATATAAACACTACATATCTTTCCAGAATAAATATGTCTTTACCCACAAATGTCAAGTATGCTAGAGTAGTGGCAATGGAGGGAGGCATTAGAGATGGGAATAGATATGAGGTAGGTGGCCTAAAACACTGGCCCTAGGTTCTTTGAAATTATTCTCATCAGGATGCTGGGTCTATAGCCATTCTTCTCAGGGTTTTGAAAGCGTCAAACATTAAAGTGTGGCAGAAGTGGTGCTATCTGTCCTCCAAACCCAAGGCAGTAAAATGTCATATAGCATCCACGTGGTTCTCTTGGGGTATTTGCCTTGTGAGAAGCCAGCTGTCCTATACAGAAAGGCCACTTGTATGTATACAGTGAACAGCCCACCTGAGCTACAGGTCAACAGCTGACACCAACTGCTTTCCAGATAAATGTCCCTCTTAGACCTCAGCCCATGACAACCTTCAGCTACACCTGACAGCAAATTTCAGTTGCCTGAACACTCCACAAAATTGTCCCGCCAGGCCCTTGCTGTATTCTTGACTGACAAACTCACAAGTAACCCCACAGGTGTTTGACGTTACTGAGTGTTAGAGTCATCTGCTACACAACAATGCTTAACTAGAAACTAAACAGAAAAGACGATGAAATAAGGTGAAAAGGGAGAGCTTGAGGGGACCAAATGGTGATAGGCCCTTTGCTAAGGCCTATCATTAATTACTTGCATGGAGCAGAATCTGGCTGGCATAGCTGACTGCTTGATGAGTTTGGGCCCAAGGTGATAGTGTGCACAGTTGGGGGACTGACAACATAGGGGTTGTATTAGTTTCCTGTAGTTGCTACAAAAGTGGTAAAGCTTAAAAAAACAACAAAAGTGTGTTATCTTACATTACCAGAGGCCAGAATGTTATTGTTGCTGTTAGGTGCTGTCGAGTCATGTCCGACTCATAGCAACCCTCATAGGGTTTTCACTGGCAGATTGTTTCAGGATTGCCTTGGGAGCGGGTTGCCAAATCCTTCTCCCATTTTTGTGGTGCTGGGAATTGAACTCGGGACTTCAGAGACTGCAGCACAGAGCTCTACCAACTGAGCTAAATCCCAGCCCCTAGAGGCCAGGATAGGAAATCAGTATTGCTAGACCCAAGGCAAGGTGTCACTGAGATAGTGCCCAGTGCTACTCCAGTGGCTCTGGGGACCCTGCTTCTTGCCTCTTTCAGCTTCTATGGGCTTCTGAGGTTCATTGATTTGCAGATGCATAACTCAGAATCTCTGCCTCTGTGGTCCTCTTCTCCATTTTTGTCCCTGCTAAATATTTCTGTCCCTTTTTTCTGATAAGGACACTTGTGAGAACACTGTGATTTCAGGTCGGGCAGCCCAGGCTGGCTTGAACTCACTAAATGGTCCAGGTTGGTCTTGAATTCAATGGGCATGCACCACTATGCCTGGTTGTTATCTCCTGAATAAATAGGAATCCTGTTATAAGCAATGAATAAATAAATTTTAAAAATGAGGAAGAGAGTGTTCTTTTATAGTAATGGTGAAATTCCAACAGATAAATATAGAAAAATTACTAATAGAATAGGAAAAATAACTATTTGACAACTACATAGTAATAATTGATTAAGAAAAATATCATTGGATGCTAAAATTAATAGGTGGATGCCTAATGAGAAATAGATTGTGGATATAAATTTAAATTATCTTCCTACAGAATATTTTTCATTACTTTTTAATTAATGAGTACAAAAACTTTCCTAATTGTCCTGGAAGTGGAGAAACCTGGAATACCCCAACTTTATATAATGGACTAAAAACTAGCATCTCAGGCTGGGTGCGGTGTCACACACCTGTAATCCCAGTAGCTCAGAAAGCCGAGGCAAGGAGAATAGCAGGTTTGAGGCCAGAGGCAGCCTGAGTAACTTAGTGAGATACTGACTCAAAATAAAATGTATATATATAATAGGCTGGGATATAGCCCAGTGGTAGAGCACTTGTAAAATATATGTAAGGTCCTGGCTTCAACCCTCTGGTACTGAAAAAAACAAACAAACAAAAAAAGTATCTCCAATAACAGCACTATGATGAGAGTTATCATGACCATGATGGGTTGGCTGTCACCATTTCTCATGATGTGACTGAACTGAGAACAATACAATATTGTTCTCTATTTCTATCAATAATGCAAAACTTGAATCTAAGTATAAGAAAACATCGAAAGACTCAGTGGGAGGAGTGGTCCACAAAATAGCTGACTTCTGTTCTTCAAAAGAATCAAAGTCATGGAATACAGAAAAGATTGGCATGTCATTCCTTATTAATGAAAAGCAAAGGGATGTGATGCCAGAAAGAGACATGTGATCCTAGCTTAATTCCTGGACCAGAATAGAAAGAAGGAAGGGAGAACAGTTTGTTTGTCTGTTTTGTTTTGTTGTTGGTATTGGCTGCAAAACACATTGGTGGAGCTGTGGGCAGAATTGTAATAGGCTCTTTTGATTAGACAGAAGTATTGTTGAAATGTTAGTTTCTTCATTTTGATGGATGCAGTGTGGTTATGTAAGCAATTTTCCTTTAAATAATAGACATCGAAGTATTTAAGTGTAATGAAGCATCATTTCTGCAATTTACTCTCAAATAATTCAGAAGGGAAAAAGTTACATCTGAGTGTGTGTTAGAGAAAGGGAAAATGATGCAGCAGCTGTGGCAAGCTGTTAATATCTCTGTAATGGGACGGAGGTTATTCATGTGGGCTTTGTATGATTACAACTTTAACATAAGTTTGAAAGTATTTTGAAATAAATTTTAAAATAAAAGAAATATAGGAACATGAACACAGTTGTTTGGAGAAATACCAGGATTCAAATGCACGTTTATCTTCCTGCACAGTCTATGCCATCTCCAATGTGGCTCACTACTGGGGGTGGGGCAACACTGGCTGTCAGTTTTAGCTGCCTTCATCACATTTATTCACCCTACTGTGCCTGCAGCTGTACCACCATGGCATCTGATCCTGTCAGATCTTGGAAGCTCAGCAGGGTCGGGCCTGGTTAGTGCTTGGATGAGAGACCTTCTGGGAACACCAGGTGCTGTAGTCTTGGGAGAAGGACCAGGAAATCCACTCCCAAAAAACAATCAGCCATTGGAAACTCTATGAATAGCAGAGAAACTAACAATAGTGTTTTTCCTGTTGTACATAGGGTCGCTATGAGTCAGATACCAACTCTATATGGTACCTAATGACAGCAACAACGTACTTACTGTATACATATGTGACTAACAGTAATGAATGGAAAGACATCCCCATTCTCATAAACTTCTAGGTATAGAGCAAAAGAAGAGAAAAAACGAAAGAAAGAGGCCAAGTGTGATAGTGCATGCCTGTAATCCCAGTAACTTGGGAGGTAGAGGCAGGAGATCACAAATTCAAGGCCAGAGGTGGCCTGCATAATTTAGCAAGACCTTGTCTCAAGATATTAAATTTTTTATTAAAGGGGCTGAGGCACCTCTGTGTTAGAGCACTTGCAGAGTATCCATGAGGCCCTGGGTTCAGCCCCCCAATACAAACAAAGAAAAAGAAAGAGAAAGAAAGAGAGAGAGAGAGAGAGAGAGAGGAAAGAAGAAAGAAAGAAAGAAAGAAAGATAGAAAGGGAAAGAGAAGTGACAGAGAGAGAAGGAAAGATAAGAGGGAAGGAGGGGAGGAAGGAGACTAAACAGAAGAAGACATGGTAGGAAGAGGAAGACTCCCAGGGGACCCTCTGGGGGCTGTTAGCTCAGCTGTGGGTCCAGGGAACCCCCTCATAAAAGGTAATGCTCAAGCTGAATACTAAGTGATGAAAGAGTCAGTTGAGGGAAAAGCTGGAAAAACTTCTTGTCTAGCCCTGTGGCAGAAGGAAGCTGGGCTGCCCTGGGGGCAGATAGGCCCCAGTACTGATGCAGGACATCCCAGGGAAAGTGGATAGGATGCAGATGGGTACACACAGGCAGAGGACAGGTCACAGTGGGTGTTCCACGTCTGTGTGTTTTTCTGGTGGAGTTTGACAGCCATTGGAATAGTTTGAGCAGGCGAGTGCCATGATGTCTTTTTTTCTTAAATTTACTCTGAATTCTCTGTGTAGAATACACTCTATCACCTTAGTTGCTCCCCTGTCCATTTTGGGGGCTTAGTTTCTGCATCTTTAAAATGAAATTGGCCCCTGACCCCACTGACAGCACCTTTCCACAGAGTGTTCCCATCACCTCGAATCTGAAGGGTCCTCTCCTCTGGAGGCTGCCCCTATTTGCTCTCTGCTTTGCCTGTAGCCCCATAACCCTGGGAGAATCTACTCTCCTTGGCCTGCACCCCCTTCAGGTCCACCTAAAGAAACAGGAACAAGCTGAGTGGGATCCCAAAGGCCGGCGTCCTGGATAAAGGAAGGTGGCAGGAAACTGGAGTCCAACGTGCAGCTGGCTTCCTGACACGGTTTCAGCTTATTCCAGGCATCCTAGAACTGGGTCCCTCCAGCATTCGCTGAGAGCTGAACTGGGAAATGTTTTGTAATTGCTGCCATAAAAAAATAATGCCTTGGTAATTATGGCCAATTATAGAAGATGAACAATTAGGGAAACCCCACAGTCCCAATACAGCCAGATGCATTGTCCCAAGACAGAAATAAAGCATGAAGTTTCTCGTGGTGAGATGATCCGATAGAGTGAGAGCAGTGAAGAAATTCCCCAGAACATTTACAACAAATTCTGCTGTGTGCACTCCTCAGCACTCCTGATACCTCTCCAGGAGGAGGCACCGCCCTATCAAAGCGATATTCTTCTGAACAAAAAGCATCCCATGATTCCCCTCTATATCAACCCCCAGGGTGAGCTTGTTCTAGAGATAGCTCAGAAATATGCATAAATATAAGTATAAATGAATGAATTATACTAGGAAGCCTCCACGGTTCATGTTCTTGAGCATTGCCTCTTCCTTAGCTGGCCTGGGAGCTTGGCCTTCCAAATTAATAAGATGATATTGGTAAATGATTGACTTATGGGTTATTTTCAACCTGATTTAAGAATGTTTAGCCAAAAGAACATTTGAAATTGCATCAAATCTCTTCTAAAATGTTTAGTGTAGTCTGATAATTTAACCTCAGGGAGCTGAAATTGGCCTGTCCTTGCTCTCAGAGAATTGCTGGAGCCTGCCGCCAGATTGGATAACAGCATTTAGGGAACACTGATTACCGCCTTGGGCTCTGACCCTGATCAAGTCAGTTCTTCTCATCTGATCTAATCTTTAAACCAAACCGCTTAATAGAGATTTTCTTAAATTCCCACAGAGTGGTTTCCTGACAAGGAAAGATGCAATGACCACTAATGTTACCTTGGTAAGACCACACAGGGGACCTTATGCTGCAGAGCGGCCATCTCCTCTGCCTTTTGGAGAAGCCAGAACCACAGAACCAAAGGGACGGTCTGTCTTTGTGACTCCTGGTGGAAAATTACATTATCCTGCCCAATAGTGTTGTCTCAGGAACTCTTCATTATTTGCCCATTTTTTACAACTTAGAATTGATTATAGCAGGGACAAGGAGTCCATTCTATTTCTTTATATTGTTGTGCATTTGGACAAGGAATACCTATGCTTATCATCAGTGCTAATAAGGGATCCTACTTTTTGGCATGGACTGGGGTTTAGCTCAGTTGGTAGAGTGCCACTCTGCTCTCTGAGGCCCTGGGTTTGATCCCCAGCACCACAAAAGCAGAAGGATCTAACAGCCCACTCCTGAAACAATCTTGAAACGATCAACCATTGAAAACCCTACGTGGGTCACTGTGAGTCAGACCTGATTCGAGGGCACCTCATAACAAACAACAACTTTTTAGCATGATTCATACTGTGCACTTATCTCCTGAAACCTCTTAGAAAATTATTAAGTAGGCACGATGATTATGAGCTTACAGAAGGTAATGAGGAAACCTCTCATTAGCTGTATGGGAAACCCTATTCTAAGCCATTTACATGTTAGGAGCTACTTATTCTTCACAACATCCTTAAGAGGAGGGTACCATTATTATCCTCCCTGCACAGAGGCCTTGTTGGATGAGCCTGAGTTTTAAATGTTGTGCTATAGGAAGATTTATACATCCCCAAATGTTTAAAACCAACTTTCTAAGCTAGTCAGAAATGAAATTTTGAGAACTTGAAAATATACCAGGATTTGCCACATGCTTGGAGAACTTTTTTTTTAACAGCATGATAGATGTTATCTTGGATAAGGATATTGTGATGGTTCTTAGTGAGCCACATAATGCATCATAATAGTACATGTGCAGACATGCACTGACGGAGCTCTGTGTTACATGGACATCCATCCTGAAATACATACCTAACATTAAGTGGTGCATGTTTTCACACAAATAGGTAGGCAGAGTGAATGCTTCAGAGGCTATGCATATGCATGATTGTTTAATTATTCATGCCATCAGTCAACATATCTTTTTAGTGTACTAGAAAGTGAGGTTAAAAGGCTACAAAAAAGATGGATGAAGGGGAAGGAAAAAAGAAAAGTTTGAGAAAAAGACACACAGAAAATAAAACCCATCCCTTTTGCTGGAGTAAAATCTATAATAATGCCTTATGTAAAAATCTTAGACAAGAATCATTAAAACCCAAATTCTAACAAAAAAAATAAAGATGTATTCCAATATAGTATTCATAAGATGTACTTCAGAGACAGAAAGCAATAGCGTTCATGGCCACACACTGAAGGTCATAAGGAAATTTAGTGAGGACCCTAAGAAAATCTGTCCACTGATATGAATTGCTGCCACATGATAATAATTAAACCAGACACTGTGGTGGCACTTCTAGGTTGCATACAGCCTGCCCTCCCCCAGCAGGCACAGCCACTGCTCACAAGAGACTAAGGGAGTTAGAATCGTTAATGTGAGCTGGGTACAGTGGCGAACACCTGTAATCTCAGTGACTTGGGAGGCAGAGGCAGGAGGATCGCAGGTTGGAGACCAGAGGCAGTCTGCATAATTTAGCGAGACCTTGTCTCAAAAAGTAAAAAAAAAAAAATGGCCTGGGCTGGGGGTGTAGTTCAGTTGTACAGCACTTGCAAAGCATGCAAGCGCAAGGCCCTGGGTTCAACCCCCCATACTGCAAAAGAAAAGAATCTTAATGTGTGTGCCAAACCTTATTGGTTGGGCGACCTCATGCACGTTCTGCAGCTCCCTCAGCCTCAGTCTCCCCATGTACAAAATGAAGGGAAAATATCCATCTGACAGAATTCTAGTGTTAACTATGTAAGTCATTTTATAAAGTATCTGTGTTTTTCATATAGTAAGGACTATATAATTTAATATACTGTTGTTGTTGGATGCTGTCAAGTCAGGTCTGACTCATAGTAACCCTTATACAACAGAAAGAAACATTCTCTGGCACTGTGCCAGTGCTTCTCTGCTATTCATAGAGTTTTCAATGGCTGATTGTTTTCAAGATTGCTTCAGGAGTGGATTGCTACATCCTTCTCCCATTTCTGCAGTGCTGCAGATTGAACCCAGGGCCTCAGAGCAGGCAGAGCACACTCTACCGACTGAGCTAACAACTTATATACACTCTGTTATAATAGATACTGTTGTTGTTAGGTGCCATCGAGTCAGTATCCGACTCATAGCGGCCCTCTGTACAACAGGGGAAACACGATTGTCAGTGCCTCTCTGCTGTTCATAGGGTTTTCAATGGCAGATTGATTTTTGGGAGGGGGTTGCCAGGTCCTTCTCCCAAGCCTACAGCTTCTTGTGTTCCCAGGCGGTCTCCCATCCAGGTACTAACCAGGCCCGACCCTGCTTAGCTTCCAAGATCTGACAGGATCCGATGCCACAGGGCTACAGCTGCAGGGATAATAGATACTATGATATATTAATTACATGATATTATATATAATATGCTAGGATTACAAGTAATATATAAGATTTAATGTAGTAATTAAATCAGCCAATAATATTAAAATGTAAAATGAATTTATCAACAATCTGTTCTCCTCTGAAGTAACAAAAAATGTCTTCACTAGAACTGCAATGTACAAGCTTATATGCAGGCATCTCCTCCAGAGAGGGCAATTGTTATGTGCTGGGTGACCAACGTTGGCCAACATTGTTGTAAGAGTAAATCACAGTCTTCTTTCCTATTGGCTTTCCATTGCCAACGTGGCTCTCCATGTGTTCACTACTAATCAATAATGGTAGGGTGATAAAACCCATTGGTGATCACTGGTTTAAACTAATTTTCTCACGGTCACTCACTCAGGCAGCACAGAACCCAGTTCTCTGGACAATAAACCCAACGTGCAACCCATCACTGAAGCTGCCTACATGAACAGGGATTTCCTAATGAGCCTTCTCTTTGTAGAGAACCTCAAAGAGGAGCTCCAGGATCAAAGTTCACATTTGCTTTTCTTTCCTTCTGAAAACCATGAATCAAAATGACCAATAATCCAGCCAGGCATGGTGGCACTGGTGCATGCCTGCAATCTCAGCAACTTGGGAAGCAGAGGCAGGAGGATTGAGAGATCGGGACCAGAGGCAGCCTCTGTAACCTAGCAGGACCCTACCTCAAGACAAAAAATAAAAAAGGAGCTTGGGGTGTGTCTCAGTGGTAGAGTACTTGCAAAGCATGTGCAAGGCCCTGGGTTAAGCCCCCAGTACCACAAAACTACAACAACAACAACGACCACCAAAAACAAAACAAAACAAAACAACAACAACAACAAAGACAGAGCTTGAAGAACTGTGTGGCTAGGGTTGCAACCAAGATTTAGTGACCTGGTTCTCCTCCCTGGAAGTGGAGGTAGAGGCTGTGAAAGGCACTGGTGTCCTACCTAGAGAGGGAGCCACTGAAAAACAAATGTGAGAATTATCTGCAGGTGCCAGATGACAGATGTGAAAGAGGAAAAGAGGTAAGAAATTTTCTGGAAAAAAAAGGTGTCTCAAAAGCAAAGGATATGAAAGCAACAATTTTGAAGACACTACAAGGCTCTTTGATTATGGGTCTCATACACTGATCCTTCTGGGTTCTTTCATTGGGGTTTTATGTGGATAGAAGTGAAGTTACAGAAAACATGTGGTTGGTATTTATTTCACTTTCTCATCCATCCTTTCCTCCATGTCCCTCGCACCATCTTTGGACACGTGCTCATCTACCCAGGCATTCCTCCCTCCCTCTGTCCATCTTCCTAGCTCTCATCCCTCCCTTAATGCAGGCAGGCCACATTTCCTTTATTAAACCAATGCAGCCACCATCCCTGATGCCCATCCCTTTCTTTATATAGCCTTGACCCATTTGTTCAATGCACATTTATTTAGTCCTTGCCTGGGTCAGGACATGAGAGATAGGCAGGGATTGGTACTGAGAAGAATGAAGCACAGCCTGCACACTTCAGCAAGTCCAGGAGGGCAACACCGAATCCAGGCTCCCACTACAGTTCCTGTACAATGAAGGGAAGCACAGGAAGGACAGGGCTCAGAACCGGGACGTTTTTAGCTTAGAAAGCAGGATGGCCCTGAAGGATGGTTGGAGGCAGGTCTGTAGGTTGTAGTTGGGAGGCTGAGGGATTTCCAGACACGGGGGACCAACCACATGTGCAAAGTCATGGATACCATGACGAAGATGTGGAAAGCACCACAGACAGTTCTAGAAGGTACATGGCCAGAGGGTACATGCTCAGCATCTGGGAGGAGGTGGTCTGCGCCCCCACCTTGATTTTTCCGAATAGTATGAGTCTTGCTTACCTCCCATATTATTCCCGTAGGTCCTCAACTACTTGTAGGGCCTCCTGGAGGAGATGTTTGGTTGGCTCCACCTCCAGGAAGGAGTCCATAGCTCCAGCCTCAGCCTGGACACTCACATCCCATCACTGCACTGACGTAGTTACAACACTGTGCTCATGCACTCACCTCTTCTGAAGGCTGTGTCAGGAAGGATGTGGAAGTGTCTGTTCCCTGCTCCTCACTGCTCATAGGGCCTCACCTGGCAGTGGGCTGACTGGAGGATTGAGGGCTGGACTTCATTGCTTCCACTCATCCTTGTTTCTGATCCTCAATGTAGTCTTAAAATCTGAGACTGTTCCCCTGGAGAAAAGGGGAAGCCTCATCTAATTGCCCATTTCATTTTATAGATGAGAAACTGAGGTCCCCTGAAAAAGAAGTGACCTGCCCAAAGTGACACAGTGACAGATTAGGATGATAAACCAGGTTTCTGAATCCCAAGCCCTTTCATGGTTAGAGAGCACCATTCTGGCTTCAGGTAGCAAAAGCAGCCCCTTAGATTGCAGGGAAAGTGAGTCCCCCCAGCCACATGAAATGAGTCCTGCTTCATCTGCTACTGATGTTCTCAGTCTCCCTTATAGGTAGGGGTGGTATGTGGCACAGTTTTACAGAGGTACAAGGAAACACTATCTGGTGGGATTATCTAAGATTTTCTTCAAATATTGAAAGAAGTTGTCTCTTGAGAATAGTTTACTTTGCCACTTGAATATCTCTAACTCCCATGTTTCTGCATGGTACATATTAATGAGGTACTATCTCATATTTAAGTAGCACGAGAAACTGAAAATACTTTGAGAGACAAAGAATCTTGGGTAAAATAAATAATTTATTAGCTAATAGATCATCTTGAAGAAAACAAGTCCTCTCATGGTCTGACCATGTCTTTGTTCTGACAGTCTTTGTTCTCCTGAGGTTATATAGCTTACAGCAGGATGGGGTTCATCATACCTTATTTGTACTAACCACATGTGTAGGGTCTACATGACCATCCACAAGTGGGCTAGGCAATATTTCATACTAGACTAAGATAGTTGCTGTGGTTATAGGGGGCAAGGACAGGCAACAAGAAGTTACTAGCCAGGTGAGATAAGCAGTGAGGGATGCAGGGAGGAATGTGAGAGGGACTCCCACATACACAGTAAGATAACTTTAACAAGCAGGGTTCACAGCTGGGAACATTAAGCCCTAATAATTATAGTCTAACTGAAACACATTTTAGTTTTGACAAAAAAATCTTTTTACAAACTTTTTTATTTTCATTTTCCTCAACAATATAATTGTGCCAATCCTCAATGGGCTGGGATTTAGCTCAGTTGGTAGAGCGCTGTGCTGCAGTCTCTGAGGTTCCGAGTTCAATTCCCAGCACAGCAAAAATGGGAGAAGGACCTGGCAATCCACTCCCACGACAATCCTGAAACAGTCAGCCATTGAAAACCCTATGAGGGTCACTATGAGTTGGATACCAACTTGACAGCATCTAACAACAACAACAACAATCCTCAGTAAAATGGATGTACCAGTATCCTTGTATTAGTCGGCTGTTGTGCCTGTAGCAGAAAAATCAACCAAACAAACTTATGGGGGAAGACGTTTATTGGGAGCTCACAGTTAGAGGATCAGTCCACAATGGCAGAAGGACATGGTAGCAGCAGAAGGGCCTGTGGTTGATAACCTCATGGCATGGCGGGCCAGGAACAGTGACAGAACAGAGGCTCAGGTCTAGGGGCAAAAACCTCCAAAGGTCCCCCCATTGATGTCACTTCCGCATGGCTGAGCCCTGCCTCCCCAAGTTTCATAACCTCCCAGGATAGTGCTACCAGCTGGGAACCCAACTTTAAAGCACATCACCTTTGTTGCTGTTGTTAGGTGCTGTCAAACCATGACCATCTTTATCTTATGGATGAGGAAACTACAGTATATGTAAGATTGTAACTGCCTTATAAGTGAGGGAAACAGACAGTGAGGCTTCTTTCCAGAGCTGGGCTCTGTTACTCAGCTCTGCAAGGTAGCTTCACAGACAGTGCCGTGCTGCTCCTCTGTGAGGCTGGTCTCCCCACCTGACCAGCTCACAGTCAGCTCAGCCTGCCCCCTGCATTTCCCAGTGTGTCTTCCTCTATGTTTGGCCATGGTCATGAAATTCACCAGTTCTAATCTGCAATAAAATAACCTTGAATGCTCAAAAGTCTGTTTTGGAAGAATGAAGCAGGAGTAAGCACAGAATTCGAAAAAAGATGTACCGCATGCTTATGCAAGAAAACTCCAAAACGATAATCAGGAGCCATTTTTCTTTCCCTGCTAAGCATTCATTGTGCTCCTCCCCACCTCTGCACATGAAGACTACAGCTAGCTTTTAAAAGAATAAATGTGCTTCACCTAGAAGAATTTATTTTTTCCCTGAAATCATGGGAAGGTTTGAGATATAAAAATGGCTGTTAAATCTTATATTATTCCTATGACTTGGAAAGGAGTTTGCATAATCCACTGGGGTGGAGTGTAAATCATCCCTGTTCCTGCTCAGTCATCAGTTGTCTGGAGAGGAGAATATTGGATACCACCCACTAATCGCCCATCAACAGGCACAGGCTCACTGTGATGCAAAGAGCTTTGTTAGTTTTCAAGCAAAGAGCTTGAAAGTTTCACTGAAGGAGCTGCAGGATCTCAGCTAAAGACTTAAGAAAAAATACTATAAACAATTAATGGTGACTAATGAATACCAGGTGCTGCAGGCTTGGGAGAAGGACCTAGCAACCCACTTCCAGGGAAATCAAACAAACAAACAAACAACAACAAACCGCCCATTGAAAACTCCATGAATAGCAGAGAAGCATTGACAATAGTGTTTTGTCTGTTGTATATAAGGTCCCTATGAGTCAGATATTGACTTGAGCTACCCTCAACAACAACAACAACAACAATAATGAAACTAAATAGCATAATAAATACCACTGCTGACATTTTGACAGGAAGTCAGTAGGTGGAGGTCTTCCTCATTCCAGAATGAAGAAATAGCACAGAGGAGTTGAAGGTCATGACAGTAACAAGGTGGTCTATCTGGCTCACCCTTACATCTATGATGCCGGCTTCTAGGATCCTGGGAAAGGTGGGGTGCTCACCAAGGCATGAGTGAACTCAGATCCTAAGCTTTAGTCCTTGCGTCCTTCTCTTGCATGGCTGACAAAGTTCTCCCTACTTTACAGCCTCTCCTGCACATTTTCTGCAATCTTCTGGGAATAGAAGCCTGAGAAGCTGTGATTAGCCAGCCCCTAGGCTCTCTGCAGTCCCTGAGATTCTGGCATGGAGTTCTTTATTGATGTCTTAGGTCCCTTTTGGACTCGCAGAAAATGGTTTTGTTTTTATCTTTGTGGAGGTTTGGCGACCCACAGGGAGGTATTTTTGTCCATATTATTCCTAGCAATCTCCAGTAGGAGTGTTGGAATTCTCAGAATTACAAATACGGACTACAGTTCATTTGTTGCTCTTTTATTTAGCATTTCTGGATTTCTTATAAAACTGGCAATTACCCATATGCTCATTAGCCATTTAATCTATTTTCTTGTAATCATTTTTTAATATGCTGCCAAGTTAAAATTGAAAACCACAGAAGAATATTCTCCTTACTTCTATTATCATCTTTAGGATTTTGTTGTTGTTCTTGTTGTTTTGATTTTTTAGTCAGGTCCGACTCATAGCAACCCTCATAGTGTTTTCAATGGCTGATGGTTTCAGGGTTGCTTTGGGAGTGGATAGCCATGTCCTTCTCCTGTTTGGGGTGATGTTGTTGTTGTTAGGTGCCGTCCAGTCATGTCCGACTCATGGAGACCCTCATAGGGTTTTCAATGGCTTATTATTTTGGGATTGCCTCGGGAGTGGATTGCCATATCCTTCTCCCATGTTTGGGGTGATAGGAATTAGTAAATTTCAGGCAGTTTCAGAGGAATGGGCCTAAAAATAAGGAAACACTGAAGGAAGACAGTCACCAACCAACCAATTAGGTTCCTAAGTTTTGGTTGGGGGTGGGGTTTGGCTCATTTGGTAGAGGGCTGCCCTGTACTCTCTGAGGCCCTCAGGTGCTGAGGTTCAATCCTTAGCACCACCAAAAACAAACAAACAAACAAACAAAAACAGAAGAAAGACCTGGCAGCCCACTCCCAAAACAATACCAAAACAGCCATTGGAAACCCTCTGAATAGTCAGGCATGGTGGCACACGCCTATAATTCCAACGACTTGGGAAGCAGAGGCAGGAGGATCGCAAGTTAGAGACCAGAGGCAGGCTGGGTAATTTAGTGAGACCTTATCTCAAAACAAACAAAATAAAACAAAACAAAACGTTAAAAAAAAAAAAAAAAAAGGCCTGGGGGGGGTGCAGCTCAATAGTCCAGCACTTGCAAAGTATGCAAGTGCGAGTCCCTGGGCTCATTCACCAGTACTGCAAAGAAAAAAAGAAAAGAAAAGAAAAGAAAAGAAAAGAAAACCCTCTGAATAGCAGAGAAACACTAACATAGTGCTGGGCATGGCACAGTTTTGGGGAATGTTTCATTCTGTTGTACATAGGGTAGTTATGAGTTGGAGCAGCCTCAAAGGCATCTCACAACAACAACAAGTTTTGATCAGACTACATAATTTTCATTTTCTTAAGTCCCATTCTTCAGAGAAAACAGGTAGTGACTTGGTCAACAGTCATGAGATCAAGTCCCATTTTTCTAAGAAAAACAAGTCCCGTGGCCTGGCCAGCAGTCACCTAGCTAATCAATCTCTTGTTCTTATTGTTAGGTGTCATTTAGTTAGGTCTGACTCATAGTGACCCTATGTACAACAGAATGAAATGCTACCTGACACTGTGCCATTCCTGGCACTATTGTCAGTGTTTCTCTGCTATTCGTAGGCTTTTTGATGGTTGATTATTTTGGGAATGGGCTGCCAGGTCCTTCTCCCATTTTTGCAGTGCTGGGGATTGAGCCCAGGGCCTCAGAGAGTGCAGAGCAGCACTCCATCACTGAGCTAAACCCTAGTCCCCAGAATAAGCTTTTAGCTGATGTTATTTTGAACTTGGTTGGGGGGGGGGGGATCCTTTCCCTCCGCGAAGCCTACAGTGTATGCTCTCAGCAGGGGCTCTGCTGCTGAGGTCTCAGGGTCTAATTTATTTCTTGCATGAGATCTGTCATTTTTATTATTTGTAAGATAACATAGATGACCTTACCTGTCTTTACATTTCAAATCTCTATGCACTTTCCCCCCTATCATATGGTACTATCATGAAAGTGTCTTTCCTAAATGGCTTCTGTCCATCCTTTCTATTCCTAGATAATTGTTGGAACTGTTTGATAGCAACTCCATTATCTTGTATTGTCATTATCTGTACCCCACTTGTATAGAATAAACTCCTGGAAAAGATAGACAAGACTTTGTACTATTGTTTCCTAAAGAATAGTACAATAAATTACCAGTACATGAGTTAAGTGATTTTAATACATGGGTAATTGAAAATAAGATGCTGATGTGGATTTTAAGCATGTTCATATGCATTATGCACAACTTTATAGCTGGGGTTAAGATGAGAATGAATAGGTAGCAGCAGGGCAAAGCTCCTTATACTTTCTGGTGAGTTATGGGTCATAGGATGCCATGAATATGTCCTGTCTTAAAATGCGATTTCTGCTTTAGCAATTGCCAGCCAGGATTTTAGGAAGATAATTGCTTGTTAGACTCTGTGAGCTGTGGTACTCATGTTCTGGGAAGAGGTGTTCCTCATTCTGGAGCCTCTATTTACCTATGAGTGGGTACATGTCGCATCTGGCAGTGAGGTTGATAAATCACCATGAACTCAGAAACTCTTGTGGCGCAGTAGCCTACCTGTCCCATCCATTCATTCATGGGCTGTTTTGCTCCCCCCAGGAGGACTGTACAAATGAAGTTTTAAATGCATCCATGATCCATGCTACAAAGTGAAAAACAGGAGGTGGGGAGGAATTAGTGGAGAATATGTCACGTAATAGATGCACCTCCCTGGCTCCTGCTTCCCACCACCCACAGCTCCTCCATGTCAGGTTGGGGCATAAACAGTGGACAGAGGAGGCGGGTGAAATGCATCTCCCTGTTGAGCTTTATAGATGAAGTGATTTCAAGCTCCATTAAATAATGATGCATCTTTTCTGGACAATGTACATATTATTCTGACTAAGTAAATTGTTTCTGAGGAGTTGATGTGCTTTAAAAATTCTGTGCACGGGGCTGGACAGGGCATTCTAGTTATTGTGAAGGTTTTAAGTTATGTGCCGATGGCTAAGGAAACAAATCCTGATATTCAAGCAGGATGCTAGGGCACTGCACAATTTAATTATTTAGCTGTTGTAAGGCAAATGTTCCCAGGTCAGATGTATTTCTTGACTTGACATCCAACAATGTGACACTGTGTTTTTACAGCATGACACTATTTGCCAAGGGCAGGACTCAGCCTGCCCTGCCTTCCCCAACCACCTCCACTAATGCTCTTATCACTGACATAAAGGTGACATATTTAAATGTTTCATGGAGAAAAAGTTTCTGAATCTTTCAAGAGAGGTGTCGCAATGTCAAGGAGGTTCATGTACAGAGCAATCTGACCTTTGTTTTGTTTTGTTTAATTCCAAAAATTGCTCTAAGTTTAGCATACTTCTTTAAGTTTATAATTGCTTCTCATCTAAATTAAACTTTCCAATCTTCTCTACAAACTCAAGAAGCAAGGATGGAGGGTCCTAATATTCATCTTCTTAAAGCCATACAATCTCTGACAATTCATGTCATCTCTTTTTTATGATAATAATTACACTTTGCCAGCCATCTTCTGTGTGCCAGGCACTCAGGTATTGTAGGATAGTTTCTCCCCCCTCAGTGTAATGGGCAATTATTATGACTAATGTCCACGGAGGATTTATCATGTCACACACAGTCCTATAAAATATACAGGACTAATTTATTTAATTCTCACAATCATCCTATGAGGTAGATGAGACTTGACTTAGATTTTTTTTATCACTGGTGTAACAAATTATCACGCAAGAGTGCTTAACAGAGCATAAGAGTATTATTCCAGGTTTATAGGTTAGAAAAATGCATATATCTCACCAAATTAAAATCCAGCTGTTGGTAGGCCTGTGTGCCTTGAAGCTTTGGGGCTGAATTAGCGTCGAAGCATCTTTAGGTTGTGGGCAGAAATTAGGTCCTTGAATCTGAAGGGCTGAAGTTCCCTTGGCTCGCAAGCAGTCTATGATGTTGGTCACATACGCCTGTGTCCAACCAACAGACACTGACGGTCATTCTCTTTATTACCTCCTGTGACCCCCTATCACTCACCAAGTGATAAGCAGCTTTTTATTCAGCCATAAGGAAGAACAGAAAGATTCCCCTTGCAGGAAAATGAATGGAAATAGAGATCAGCATGTTAGGGGAAATAAGCCAGACTCAGAAAGACAAATGTCACGTGTGTTCTCTTATATGTGGACTATAGGTTTTTAAAAAGAAATCCAGATATATTTGTGAAAGTAGAAGCCAGACATTTGGGGGGAGGAAGGGGAGTCTAGGAAGGGAAGATGGGGCAACGAGAGGATAATGGGGAGAAGAAAAACAAATACACCATGTTTTCTTCTCATATGCAGAATCTGGATTTTAAGAGTTTATATATAAGAAAAAAATAAAAAAGAAAGAAAGAATTTCTCAGCATTTTCCAAGTCACAACATGCACAGGGGTCTCACTCATTTCACTGATTCCATTAAAGCATGGCTGAATTACTGACATGCATGTGGATTTAAAAATTAGTTTGCAACCAGAGGCTGGAACTGAATTTGAAGAGAACCTCTTTCCAGATAATGCTCAACATGAACTACAGTCTGTCTCCTCCCATGACCCAATGACTAGGGAGTGCCAAAGACCCCAGGTAGTACATAGTCTTAGCAATTTCCTGACTTATTAATCTCACATAACTTTAAGGCTTCACAAGGACGTAGAATCAACAGGATAAAGAAGTAAAAAAATTATTGAGTACTTTGTCACCGTTACTATGTTCTCAGTTCCAGAATTCTTATTTTGTTTTCCTCTAAAATTCCACTTCTATGAACATCTTCTATTGCATAATACCTATTGTCTCTAATTTATTAATCACAGTTCTTAAATTCATATGTAAAACTAAAATACTGACATAAGTCATGAGGCTGTTATTCTTCCTTTTTCTCATAGTCTAATGCACTCAGAATCTCTGGAGATATTTTTATTTTGTATTTTAATGCTGATAATTTATATGAAAAAGTTAGGATCCTGGATGATGACATAATGACATTTTTCTCCAGAGAGGTTTTATGCTAGCTTTGGCCTACGGTCAGATTGAGGGTAGTTTACCTTAATCCATGAATCCAACTATAAATTGAGTTATTTGATGCTGTTTTTTTTTTTTTTTTTAATTATTTCTGGCTTACCCTTAACCCTAAGTGCAGTCATTCAGGGCAACTTAATAACCTTTAGAGAGCCTGGGTTATTTGAATAAAAGGCCAGTTTCTTGGTAGGATCCGATGTCAATTTTGATCACGGAATAGCCACAATCTAGGTTCAACTTCTTGGCTCCTAGAAGCAATGCTGTGCTTGTCTTCTTAGCATCTCACCATGGCGGGTCTGAGAGTTGCCAGTGCCTGACAGGCCAGGAGCAGCTCAGCTCTGACTCACCTCCTCTATATCCCTTCTCCATAGGGTCATGGTTTTGTTACCTTGGAAGGTCTGAGCTCCGCTTTTTGCCCTGTGAAGGCTCCAGAGTGTGGCTTAACTCTGATCCGAGGCTTAGCGTTCTGCCTTGCTCCTAAGGGCCCTGCCCTCCTGGAGTTAGGATAAGAAAATGCTGTGTGGAAAAGAGCTGGGCTTCACAGCAAGGAGTTCTTCTCTGAAAGATCTTATCCAGATCTTGGCTACCTTGGTAACTTCCTGACATGGTCAAATAATTCTCTTAAAGTACAGATTTTCTTGTGGTAGATTTAGCTTTTTGCAAATTTACACATCTCACCAAGAAACTTTTTTTTTTTTTTTGTCTCTTCTCTCTTTTGATCTCTAGCTCATGGACTTTTGCTTCACTGACTGATTGATTGATTGTAGAGATGGGGATTAAACCCAGGGCCCTGTGTATGCTAGGCAAGGGCTCTACCACTGAGCTGTACCCCAGCCTCTTTTTTTATTTCTCATGTTGAGACACGGTCTAGCTAAGGTGCGCAGGCTGCCTCTGGCCTCAAACTTGTGATCCTCCTCCCTCAGCACCCCAGGAGCTGGGATTATACGCTTGTGCATGGTGCCCTATTGACTCTTATTTTCACGTAGCTAGCCCTCTAGTGGCTTTTATGTTCATCTGGCTTAATTAAACAAATGTATGAGTCTCTGAGTCTTTTCAAAGTAAATTCTGGGCAGTGACCCTCATAATCAGTATTAGACACACATCAGAGCAGCAAAGATACCTTTCTCATCCATCTGAAGACAGCCAGACCTGACATAGCATGCCCTCTATCCGTTCATCCACTGGTGGGCACCTAGGCTAATTCTAGATCTTAGCTACTATGAATAGTGCAACAAGAAACACACGCGTATAGGTGTAGTTTTGATATGCTGATATCATTCCTTTTGGCTATGCACTCAGAAAAGGAATAGCTGGATCATGTGGAAGATCTATTTTTAATTTTATTGAGGAGCCTCCATACTGTTCTTATTTCCTGGACTAACTTAGTCTCCCACTAAGAAGGCATAAGAGTCCTTTCTTTTTGCCACATACTCATTCATATTAATTTTTGACTTTTTAATAAATAGCTGAGCTGAGATGATTTCTCAGTGTGGTTTTAATGCTCATTTCCCTAAACAGCTAATAAAACTGAATATTTTTCATAAAACATTCGAATTTCTTCTTTTGGGTAGTGTCTACTCATATCACTTGCCTAGTTTTTAATTGGATCTTTTGCTTTTGGTTATAGAGTTTATGGTCCTTATATATTCTAGATATTAAATAGGAAAATTATACTAGAAGCAGACAGAAAAACATCAAAACAGATTGTTTGGATAGAAAATTTACCAACATGATATATGCCCCAAAAGTCATCTTCTTGTACTTTCACACTCTCTAACTCTATATGCGTTTCCAAAATACAGTTCCACTCTGCTGGAGTCATCTGCGCCTCATAATACCCCTGGTTTCGAAGGGTGGGGTTACTGGATGGTGTTACCAGGACCAGCCCTCATTCACTGTGTCCTCTTTGTGCTTGGGTGACATGGAGAAAACACTGGGCTCTCCTTGTGGATGGATTCTTGGCTCTGCCACGCAGCTGATCCAGGATTTCTGACGCTTTAGGAATGCTTCACCTCCAAAGAAAGATCTGGCCGGCTCACAGGTGCAAACCCCAGTTGAAAGGTGTCTCTGTGCCTGCCCGTCCACTATTAGTCTCCGTTTTCTTCTCCCTGAACCTGGGGCCTTCACACATCTATGGAACGTGCATGGGTTTCCATGGAAACCACAGCAGAGAACCAGGGGCAAGGGATTCAGAGTTCATTTGTTGATGGTGATTTTACCTAACTCCCCAAAACATGGGAGCACAAGGGGTTGCATTTGCTGACAATCAATAGTTCCCTTGCCATTAAAAATATATTTAGAATCTAAACTTTAGACAATTTTCTTATTGGATCCGGAGAAAAGAGTATGGGGAATATGTGTTTCTCCAGGTTTAAGACTCATTACATTGAGTCTGGGTGGGGGTGGGGAGCAGGTGATGCACAAATAAAACAAGTCTTTAAATGCTTTTAATATATAAGCATCATGTGACTGTTGGAAAAGATTCAAACAACGTTAAAATGCACAGTTTAGAAAATGAAAGATATTCCCCTTCTCTACCACCGTACTCCCCCGAGGCAACTATGGCTGGCTTCCCAGTGCCAGGTTTCCAGACCCACATGAACAACTAAAACTAGAAGCAGATGGTAGATAGGGCTGGGACAGGTTTATGTATGAGGTCAAGCACAATGCACTTCCACCTGGTCTTCCCTCTGCGTGGAACATATTGCTATCTCACTGCTTCATGTCATTCAAGTCTGTGATGCATCATTGCCACCACAGAAAGAAATTTTATGACATCCTAACTCAAATAGCAACTGCCCCTTCCCCAGGTATGAGTCTTCTTTTTTCTCTGCCTTATGATAGTTCAAATTACTATCATTGCCTGGAGAGTTACAACCTATTATTTCTGTATCTTTTGTACTGACCATCTTTCCTTAGTTGAACATAAGCCTCACGAGGACTGTTAACAGTGGTACCACAGTGCCACCATGCCAGCCTTGGACTGGGGCTTCACTGCATAGGTGTTGGATGAGGGAATGAATGAAAGGATAGATAGATGGAGCCACAGATATCTGTTCTTTTATATGTAGTGCTTAGAGCCAGCATTTCCAATTGCTTATTGCTTTTTGCTTTTCCCATTTGGTCTGTTTATTGTTTGGTAAACCTTATCTACACAGCACTCCAAGAAGTGACTGACCAGGCATTGGAGCAGCAACAAAACAGGAAAACACCTGCTCTCCAGGGATTAAGCCTAATGTCTATTACTTGGGGGACTACTTTGACATCAGTAGTCCATATGCTAACAAGATGGTTAAAGCAATTTCCATTTGCAAACACTGTTTTTGAAAGTGAACTCTTCCTCAGTCTCCAAAGACAAGGAAAGAAACAGTGTGAATGCATCCAGAGTTGAATAGTTAAGCTATTAACAGACACGCCATCAGTTTTTGAATCTGGTTTCCAAACGTGTTAGCCTCTTGTACTTAAGATTTTTTACAGGTCTAAAATTAAGATAAAGCTGATGGGGAGAGTTAAATGCTAATGTGTGCAAAGCACTTAGGCACCTGTCACATGATAATCTTATTATATTATTATCATGTTTGTTATTGTTGAGTTTGTTATTTTTATCATTTTAATGTTCAGTAATAAGGGTCTTTGACTTTATTTTTTTAATACTTTGGATTGAACCCAGGGGGCTTTGCCACTGAGCTGTACCCCCAGCCCAATTTTACCTTTTATTTTGAGACAGGGTCTTGCTAAGTTACAGAAGCTGCCTTTGGCCTCAAACTCAAGATCCTCCTGCCTCTGCCTCCCAAGTCATTGGGATTACAGATGTGTGCCATGGTGCCAGGCTTGGAACTGCATTATATCTAACTCCCATCACCAAATAGATAATTTTTCTCTGTTTAAATTCTGATAAGTTTAGTAATAAGTTATGAAGGAGTGGATTTCAAATATTTTAACAATTTGTACACTTTGACTAATACAGATGTGCATACAGACATGCATGTGTACACTAAAGTAAAATGTCTCAAATACATATTTGGCCTGACTAGCAACAGAGCTGCCAAATATTTCTTGTTTTATTCTGGTCTAGTCTATTTGGTTGTGTTCCATTTTTTTCTAGTCCAGTGTACTTTATTCGATTTACTAGATAGGTACTGGCTCTTACCTATTAACTGTATTTCATACCAGCAGTGTGCTATAATCTGTACTTTGAAAGATTCTATCCCAAAAGCAAATCTGGAACCTTAAAAGAACACAGTGCTTATCAAGTAATTACTTTTCCCTTCTTCCTTGCTTTCTAAAATCTTCATCGATTTTTCTACATTCAAATTTATTTTTTCCCACTGGTTTCAGATTTTTATACTTCTATTAGTATAATGGTTAATATTAAAATTCTAAGAGATTTGTACTTTTAATCCAGGCAATTTTTTAATAAAATGCAAATTCCCTTTTCAAAATTTATCTTCTGGCTTCCATGTATTTTTTCTATTGGTAAGGTTTAATATTCAAAGTGTTATGTTACTTTTAATGAAAAAAACTCAACTCTTGGGCACAGATGATGTATTCTAAAAAAAAATGCAGTTAGAACTGTCACTGAGGAGATAGGTAAGACATGGACTCAATATATTTTGTTTTAAATACTCCTAAATTTAATTAGGGGTTGGGATTTAGCTCAGTGGGTAGAGGGCTGTGCTGCAGTCTCTGAGGCCCCGAGTTCAATTCCCAGCACTGCAAAAAAATGGGAGAAGGGCCTGGCAATCCACTCCCAAGGCAATCCCAAAGCACTCAGCCATTGAAAACCCTATAAGGGTCGCTATGAGTTGGATACCAACTCGACAGCACCTAACAACAACAACAACAAAATTTAATTAGACAAAACTGTAGTTATGGATCTTAGTTCTTATTTGGGTACTGTATAAAGACTCCTGAAGAGTTGGCAGGATATATATGGAAACTAATTCTTCAAATGAGATGATTTCCAGAGTATGTCCTGTTCCATGTGTAAGGCCAAACCACTGTGGATGAGTCTTGGAAACCTTCATTATCTTAGAATCATGGCCTGTACAATAGAGATACTAATTTCTACCAAATAAAATTAGGATAATGATTAAAAGAATTTTCTCTTTTGGGTTGTAGAGAAACACAGTGTATTTCAGACAAAGAGTAGGTTCAAATAAAATCTTAAAAGCTCATCTGAGTTTCTTTAAATGAGAAGTCCTAAAATATTTCATTTCCATTGAAAGTGTTTTTGCCATGTTTTGAGCCATGCTAAGTAGTTTATAAGATGAATTATCAAACAAAGTATCTGACCTCTGAAAAACTTAATACTGGCTCAGTAATTTTTAAAAGAAAGAGATTATGTTACTTTTATCTGGTTTTATATAAATCATCATATCATCATTATTTAATAACACTTAGGCTGTTTTGGAAATGTATTTGTTTTTGACTATGATGTTATTCTCTATCAAGTAAAATTTAGGATGTCAAGAAAACTCATATTAATAGAGATACTGATGCACATAATACTGAAAGGAATTTATGCTATTTGTATCTTAACTTGGGCTACAAGAATAAAGTTTTACTAAGACTCTTATCCATATTTCTGTGTTGCTAGTGGGGTTAAAGAAAAGACTCCCCTTATAATCCTTCTATCATTGCAAATGAGACCCAATTTGAAGAAAATGTTCAACATAAGGCATTTCACTTTGCAACCAACTTTCCTATAACTCATTAACTTTTGTTGAAAATGCCTAAAGAATTCTCATATTTAAATGTAAAAAATGAAGAAAATAACAGAATTGATAAAGTCATAATGAGATATTCACAAAAGAAAGATATTTTCTTAGTGCAACCTAAAAGTAATTATCTTTAGAGCTGCAGAACTCATCTGAGATTATTCATTTCCAATGATGAAAATTACATAATTAATCCTACCAGTCAGGGTGTTGTTTTGCTCCTGAAGTTTGCAAAAATAAACACTTATCTTAAAATAGTAATAGAATGTGTTTGACTTAGACAATGACTTCTGTTTCACTTGGGCTGTAGAGTTCTTTTCAAAGTGAGAAAAGATGTTGTTTAAATGCCAGAAGACATCTTAATGTCTGTGCTAAAACCAAATGCTTAATAAAGGAACTGAGTAAGAGGGGGCATTAAATGGAAATGCATAAAGTGGGTATGGTTGGCAGAATAAATGCCCACTTCCCATCCATCCCCTCCCCTAGGCATCTCCCTGGGAAAAGAGCCACCTCTAGAACACAATGAGAGCTTCTATCCGAAAAAAATGAGCTTGTAATTCAGAAGGTGGATACATGAGCCATACTGAGCTACTGTGTCATAAATGAGAGCTAATCCCATCGCCAATTGTATTTATTGCACCATGTCAATGGAAGTCAAATCAACCTGGTCAAGTACCAAGCAACATTACATGTATTTTGGGCTTCTCAGGATTGCAATCCAGGGGCTCCAAGTTATAGCAGCCTTGAAAATGTGTTCTATGGCTGTGCAAGATGGCAGCCACTTTTATAAAAAAAAAATTAATAATGCAAGGGGTTTGCTCATCCCATCTCTTGTTTGTCAAGAGTTGTGATGGGTACAGCAAAGTTCAAACTCTCCTATAATAAAGGGATGGAGCACTGACTCAGGAGGCAAGAGGCATGGTTCATAAACTGTTATAGGGTTTTTTTGTTGTTGGGTGCTATTGAGTCAGATCTGATTCATAGCAATCCTATGTACAACAGAACAAAACACCACTGATGCTGTGCCATGCACGTGATGTTTTTATGATTGACATCATTTTTGCTTTTATGTTTCTTCTCATTTTGAGTTGTACCACATCAGTGCAAGGAGGTGCCAGAAGCTTTATTCCATTGCCATCCCTAAGGTTGACCCCACTTTGAGGAGGCAACTCTTCCCCTGTCGCCTCTTGAATGCCTTCCAACCTGGGAGGCTCATTTTCTGGCACTGTATTTGACAGTGCAAGGTAGGACAAAAAGATAATGGACTATTAAATCTCATCTAAAGGAATATTAAATATAACCTTTGCATGGAGAATAACTTACATCTAGGTGCATCTTAAGTATATTCCATCCAAAACTTTTACATTTTATTCAAGGCTCAGACTCACATGCTCTATTAAGTTTGAGATTCAGATGCTGCTCAAGGAGTTATTACTATCTCCCTTTCACAGAGGAGGAAATTGAGGCACAGAAAGGCCATCCTACTGAAATCCCACTTGGGTGAGGGTCAAAGCTGAGGCTCAAATCTGGCATGTGGCTCCAGCACCTGAGCTCTCCTTACAGCTCCCTGCCCGAGGTCCTGCTCAGCTATTTTGCTCCTGGGGGACCTTAATAAACCACTTTTCCTCTGAAGCTCATGTTGGCTCTACATCCAGTGGATTAATAGTTCTTAGGCTATGAGAATTAACAAGAGAGAAAAGGAGTAGGAGGTTTACAACTTGCAGCATCCCAATGGCAGTCTGAGGGGCCCTGTCTCCCCTAGTATCCCTGGATCCCCTTGGCCTTCTATCCTTCTGTATCCCCGTTCCTAGCACAGTGTCTACCTGGAGTCTTCTCATATCTTCCTTTCTCACCTTCTTTCTACTCTTGTTTTATCTTCCACCTGAAATGCTCCCTCTGGAGACTCACATACTGTCCATTTGTAGAGCACCTGGTCAATCCTCTCGCATGTATGCCAGTCAGTTTTTCCATCACTGTGACAAATACCTGGGAGAAACCATTTAAAGGAGGAAGAAACCATTTAAAGGAGGACAGATTTATCTTGGCTCACGGTTTCAGAGATTTCAGTCCACAGCCACTTGGCTGCGTGGTTTCAGAGCTGGTGGTGAGGCAGAGCATCGTGGCAGAGAGGGTGTAGTGAAGTAGAGCTGCCCACCTCATGGTGAACAGGAAGTAAAAGGAGCTAGGGAGGGGCTGTGGACGAGGAGTATCTTTTGAGGGTGTGTCCCAATCGCCCACTTCTTCCAACGGGGCCCCGCTTCCTAGTTTTCCACCACCTCCCAATAATGCAACCATAATATTAGGAGTTCATATGGGGATTAATTCATTGATTATATCAGAGTCCTCATGACCTAGTTTCCAAAAGCCCATGTGTCAGCTGGCAACCAACATGTGAGCCTTAGGGGAACATTTCAGACTCATACCATAACAGCATCCACAAAATGTTGTATCTGCAAGTTGCAGTGACACACACAACCTACCACACCTATTGCAGCTCTCGGGTCCTGTCTCCACTGTCTACTGTGCCTCTTCTTCCCAACCAAACTGCAAGCTCTCCAAATGCCACCTCATACATTTTTAAAATCACTCAGGCTTTCTGCATGGAGTTTGGTGCAGAGTAGGAATGAAATACTGTGCTCTGAGTTTTGATTAATCTGACCGCACTCATGAATGTCCACACCACCTGGACTGGAATTATGGAGCACCATATCTCAAAGCTAGCATGGCTGTTGCTACATGTTCCATTTGCCTTTCCCAACTCACTGCGCATGGTGTGGGTGTTTACTCTTTGGCTCACTTGTCTTCCCTAACAAGGGCTGTGGGATAATTATTCCCTGGACAGCAGGCTGAAAGCTTTATAGGCCAGGCAAATACAAACATACCCATGGGGGTCTTTGCAGTTTTTGAACTCATCTCAAATATATTCTTTTCTACACACTAAACACAAAACTCTCCTTCGAGATGTTTGCATTCAGTCTGAGTAAACACATATGCGAACAGGACGATGTTGCGCATGTTTTAAACGCAAATGTAGGTTCTTGGGGAATCTGTTTAAGATACGTGAGTGATAGGACACCAGAGTCCAACTCAGAAGTGGACCCTCTCTCTAAAAGTGGCCCAAGTCATCCCAGATCCCCACTAGTTCATTCAGCCATAAAACAAAGACTGTATTTGCCTTCAAAACTATGTTTCGACTTCAGCAACATGGAAGGTGGAATTTCCACTGGCAGGAGGAGGAGTGATTCTATCTGCCACTCTCTCAGAGGATGGAGAAGAGCAGTCACATGTATCTGTGGCCCCTTCTTCATGCGTTTTCATGTTCCTAGGAGATGTGTGAGGAGCAGTGCTCACATTTTTTTTGACAATGTGGAGCTTCTGATCAAGTGAAGGAACCCAAGCTGAAATGAGGTGGCCATTAAATGCCAGTCCCACAGAAAATCGCTGAGTCAATTTAGAGACAAAGGTATGTTTGAAAGGTATGTTTGGGAAGATGTACTATTTCATCCCCCCCCCACACGTCTGTCAGTTGGCTGCACTGTGGGGGCTTGTGTGTTGTGATGAGGCTGAGAGCTCTACCACTGTAACCTCAGATAAGAGCAAGGTAACCCATGGTGGACAGATTTTCAGCTGAGCTTCCAGACTAAGACAGACTAGAGAGTAGGACCTGGCGAACCACTCCCGAAACAACTAGCCATTGAAAACCCTATAAATAGCAAAGAAACACTGTCAGATACAGTGCTGGAAAATGAGCCCCCCAGGTTGGAAGGCACTCAAAAGACTACTGGGGAAGAGTTGCCTCCTCCAAGTAGAGTCTACCATGATGACAGAAATGGAGTAAAGCCCGAGGGTGCTCAACTTGTTGATGTGGCATGACTCAAAATGAGGAGAAACAACTGTAAACATCCATTAATAATTGGAACATGGAATGTACGTAGTATGAATCTAGGAAAATTAGAAATTGTTAAAAGAGAAATGGAGCACAGAAACATTGACATTCTAGGCATCAGTGAGCTAAAATGTACTGGCATAGGCCACTTTGGGTCAGACAATCATATGGTCTACTATGCTGGGAATGATAAACTAAAGAGAAATGGGGTTGCATTCATCATCAAAAAAGACATTTCAAGATCTGTCATGAAATACAATGTTGTCAGTGACAGAATAATATCCATACACCTACAAGGAAGGCCAGTTAATATGACTATTATTCAAATTTATACACCCAACACTAAGGCCACAAATGAAGAAAGGGAAGACTTCTATCAGATTCTGCAATCTGAAATAGATCAAACATGCAATCAAGACATACTGATAATCACTGGTGACTGGAACACAAAGGTTGGAAACAAAGAAGAAGGACCAGTAGTTGGAAAATATGGTCTTGGTGACAGAAACGAAGTTGGAGATCGCATGATACAATTTTGTCAGACTAATGACCTTTTCATTACAAATATATTTTTTCAACATCATAAAAGGAGAATATACACATGTACTTCCCCAGATGGAACATACAGAATCAAATTGACTACATATGTGGAAAGAGACAATGGAAAAGCTCTATACAAAATGTCAAAACAAGACCAGGTGCTGACTGTGGATCAGACCATCAACTTCTCATATGCAAGTTCAAACTGAAGCTGAAGAAAATTCGAACAAGTATATGAGAGCCATAGTATGACCTTGAGTATATCCCACCTGAGTTCAGAGACCACCTCAAGAATAGGTTTAATGCAGTAGACACAAATGATAGGAGACCAGAAGAGTTGTGGCATGACATAAAAGATGTCATTCAAGAAGGAAGCAAAAAGTTCTTAAAAAGACAAGAAAAAAAGAAAAGACAAAACTACATGTCAAAAGAGACACTGGACCTTGCCCTTGAATGTCGAGCAGCTAAAGCAAAAGGAAGACATGAGGAAGTTAAGAAACTAAATAGAAGATTTCAGAAGGCAGCTCGAGAAGACAAAACAAATATTATAATGACATGTGCAAGGAGCTGGAGGCAGAAAACCAAAAGGGAAGAACACACTCCGTGTTTCTCAAGCTTAAGGAAGTGAAGAAAAATTCAAGCATCGAGTGGCAGTAGTGAAAGATTCTACAGGGAAAATATTAAATGATGCCGGAAACATCAAAAGAAGATGGGAAGAATACACAGAGTCATTATACAAGAAAGAGTTGGTAGATGACCAACCATTCCAAGAGGTTGCATACGAAGAGGAACCAATGGTGTTGAAGGACAAAGTGGAAGCTGCCTTGAAAGAACTGGCAAAACACAAGGCTCCAGGAATTGATGGCATACCGATACAGATGTTTCAACAAACAGATGCAGCACTGGAGGTGTTAACACGTTTATGCCAACAGATTTGGAAAACAGCTACTTGGCCAACTGACTGGAAGAGATCCATATTTGTGCCTATTCCCAAAAAAGGGGATCCAACTGAATGTGCAAACTATCGGACAATATTTTTAATATCACACACCAGCAAAATTCTACTAAAGATCATTCAGAAGTGACTGCAGCAATATATAGACAGGGAATTACCGGAAAATCAAGCAGGATTCAGAAGAGGGCAGGGAACCAGGGACATCATTGCTGATGTCAGGTGGATATTAGCTGAAAGCAGAGAATATCAGAAAGATGTCTATCTATGTTTTATTGACTATGCAAAGACATTTGACTGTGTGGATCACAAAAAATTATGGATAACACTTCGGAAAATGGGAATGCCAGCACACCTAATTGTGCTCATGAGAAATCTGTACATGAACCAGGAGGCAGTTGTTCACATAGAACAAGGAAACACCACGTGGTTTAAAGTTGAGAAAGGTGTGTG